>JAVQJG010154279.1:0-10975 GCA_036024015.1 Craterocephalus amniculus
GAGTCTAATTTAAGACACTAATATCAACGTAATCATTAGCAGTTAACGTCATAACTTCTCCATGTCTCATCCAAGCATGAAATTCAGCTTCTCACAATAAAACCAGCAGCTTATTTCACGCTTTTACATTCATCTATGAGGCTGGAACTAAACTCCACATGGTTTTTCCTGGTCTGCATGAAGAGTGAACACAGCGCCTTCAGACAAGAATCATCATCGTAAATTAAACCGTACATATCGTAGGGATTAAGTTTTTTTTTCCATGGTCAAAGCTTTTTTTTGCTGAACAGAAACCAACCACCACATGTCCTCCCAATTTCCTTCATATTGTAAGTACAATATGCATTTTCAGGTATTAAAAGATTCATATATTTCTTTTGTTTATTCTTTATTCTTTATTTATGTTCTTTTATGTTCTGTTATCATGCAAAATCCATTGTACTTCTTCCATTTGTCCACAAGGTGGTGTTTTGAATATTTATATCCATCAATATTTAGCCGTGCCCCCTGGACGTCCAACCCCGCCCAACATCCAGCCCCGCCCCGTTCTGCAGTCTGCAGCTGGGGGTTATTGAAACTGGGAGCTGGTTCCTCAGTGAGGGGCCTGATTAAGGCCGGGCCATATGCCAAAAATATTTATCACAATAATTTTCCCCATATTTTATCTTCCTCATTTTTATCTTTTAATCTTTTTAACTCTCCATCTCCAGTGTTTCCTCATGGGGATCCTCCACATCGGGAGCCGTCTCTCCGGTCTGTGGGGTCTTCGCTGCGGGGGTCGTCCTGGTCGGGATGTCTGGCCGGGCCCTACATCACAGTCATGTTGCTGTGGTCGGGGCCCTGGCCTGCCCTGACCTTGGTGGCTCCTGCGGCGATGACCTCTGTGGTTACTGGTGGGGCGGCTCCCGGTGTGGACCGATCCCCAAGGTATTGTTTCCTCACAGCGGTGTCGAGCCATTTGCTTTTTTTATGTATTTAGCTTAGCTTGTTACACAATTGTTTCAGTTAAAGAGACAGACAATAGAGGACAGTTTATTCGTATGAAAGAGGAGTGGCTTGATGAATTTTTGCCTATGTGTGTGTTGTGTGTATGATGATAAATGTGTGAAAACTGATGAACAGTTTTTGTTTTTGAACTTTTTTAAATTTTATTTGAACACTTGTTTTTATGACGTGAAGCACTTTGAGATTCTTCGTGTTTGAAAGGTGCTATAGAATTAAAGTTTGGCAAGGCAAGGCAAGTTTATTTATATAGCGCTTTTCAGGTCCAAGACAATTTAAAGTGCTTTACATACAACATAAGAATTACAATAAGATAATTTAAACACAAAATCAAACACAATCAAAAACGATGATTACGTCTAAAATAATGATCTAATGTTCCACTTGTTTGCAGCTTAATACTGTAGCTAAGATCTGCTTCTCTAAACATTTCTGCCATCTGGTGGGTAATTAATGTTTAACATTACAGTGATTTTGTTTAATTTTGTGAAAAAAGAAATAAACTAAACTAAAAGTTTGATTTGATTTGATTTGATATTGATCAATATCAGTATTTATCACGAAATACAATTCAATTGTCCTGTAACCTGGCAAAAAATAAAGATTCCATATTTGAACTCAGGATATTGTTCATTAACAAAACTAAAGTATACACTTTAAATTCTCTAATGCAAAAATATTATAGTAATATTACTATATTGTATAGTGTTAGGAACAATACTGTAAACATGCAAGCAAATGTTTGTAGAGGTAGGAACTACTACTCAAAACACAAAGCAAAAAAACTGGTCACAATTAAGGTCCTTTTTGTAGAATAAAAGTGAAGAAAACGATTTTGTACTACAGACTTTTATGAAATCTCTAAATGTTGGAAGTAGAACAAAAACTTTAGTGCAAAAGATACACGTTTTACCTGTCTATGCTACTTTTCAACTGAGCAGATCCATTCTTTTTTTTACATTACCCCTCAAAGACTCAGAATACAGTAAACAGAGCAAAATAATCAGAGGAGGTACAATTAAACATTAGTCAAAGAAGAATCAGAAAAATGAATAATAAATAATACGACACAACATTGGTTATATTTCCACTGCCGTCAGACCGCTTCTCATACTGGGTTATGACAGAGAGGACAGCTGATTGTAGCTTCGGTGCTACGCTAACGCTGCCCGTTGCAGCAGAGGCGCTCTGCTTTTTCAAGTGATGAAAGAGGTTTGTTGTATTTTCACTCCCGCTCACTTTCGCTCATTTTGCCCTCTTTTTATTCCGCCCTCTCTTCCGCCCTCCTCACTTCCACACTAATTGACCTTGCAGGGAAAGATGAGCAGGGAAAGATGAGCACGTACAGTGACGCGAACAACCCAGATTACTGACCGACACTTGTCTGACAGCCTTTTGCTGTATAACGCAGTATATCGAGTAAAAAATAACCGTATTTTATCATCGTTATCGACTCATCTTTTATCGCGATGACGTTTAGTCATCATATTAATGCCCAGCCCTAGGCCTGATAAATGAAAGCTCTGCCTTCCACTCACTATTTCCAGGTTTAACATTTGTTCAGCTCATTTCTATCTTCATGTGATGCACAGTTTGAAAAGAATGCTGCAAAAATTTTACTTTCCTTCTCAGATTGAAAAAGTTTTACGCGATTCAGTTTAGTTCATCAATGAAAAACCGAATATTCACAGGGACAATTACTTCTTCCTCCTGTAGACAGAACTGCTGCTAATGGTGGAACTGTGTAAACTAATAGCAGCATCTCTAATTTAGTTACAGATTGACAGATGGTACTTATTTCTTCATCTGAATAAAAGGCCAACAGGCATGAAAATTCTTTGGTTGTGAGCTCATTGTCCTCACACGCTGATTTATGTGCAAATGCAAAGTAAAAGTAACCAAAAAAAGATAACCTCACTAAATCAGAGCTGCTCAAACTTATTACCAAGTGTGCAAACTACAGTACTACAGCCACGTGTGCTAAGGCAGAAATGACTCCCTTATGTGATGTAATGTGATTTAAAAGGCACATCCTTGTTAGACTAGCTGTCTTGATGTCTTAACATTCATAATTCTGTCTCAGCAGATTTACAGGGGGAATGGGGGGAAATTGCCCTCATATTAGAGCTTTGTCTTTACACGAAAATATCTATTCAGGGTGATGGTCAGTCAAGCATAGTACGTATGTGGTCTAGTTAGTTCGTTTTTTTTTTAACGCAGGAAACACAAGGACAGTTTACGAAACATCTCGTTGTGACAAAGTCTGTTTTCATAATGACTGTTTAAGGAGCGAAAGTTTCAGTGACTCAGTTTTATTTGATCAAAATCTCAGGAAAGAAGCAGGTTAAATCCTTAGTGTCCGACTGGCCAGTCTGTTGCTTGTGTGGATAATTTCTGGTTTCATATTATTACAGGCTTCTTACCAGGGATGCGCGATACCTAAAAAATTCATGTCAATACAATACTGTTAAGGGTAATGGTACAATGCTTTTTCATTGATGCCGAAATCGATACAGACGCTTTTTTGCCTCTTAAAGGAGAAAATTAAACTGATCATTAATTAGTTAAATTACAGGTGAATATCACAGCATTCACAATTTCAATGGAAAATAAAACAAAAAGTAGTAATATCATAAATATAATAAATCATAACGTGCAATCACCTGAATTAAACCGGGAAAATATGAAATAAATCATCACTAACATCATGACATCTGATTGGCTATCATAATCTTGTGACACAAAAGGAAACAGTGGCTTTGCATGCAGTTTTATACTTCAAAACTCTCTGAACTGAAAAAAAATAGCTTGTTTTTTCGACGCAGAGTGATGCCTCCATACTCTAAAAAGTATTATTTCCTTTACTTTGACTGACTGGTATCAAAGTATCAACTCCAAAGTGTCAACATCTCTACTTCTTATGGTTCAAGGAGTAATTTTTTCTAATTTTGATGCTTACAAGTTGCCCCCATGAAAAGAAAAATAGAAAAAAATGAGGCAATTCTAGTTTTAGTGTGGAAAAGGAGAAGAATGAGGGGAAAAAAGGAGAGAAGAATGGTAGAGACCAGGATTATCAAAGAGATGTTACACAATAAAACATGTTATAATGTAAGATATGTGAAGCTTTACTAATGCAGCCAATTTAGTTTATCAGTAGTTATGATAAAACTATAGTATATGATGCAAATCCTTTAAATGGAAACACTGAGGAACTCTTTTAGATCATTTTGATTGTCACTTCTGTTTTTTAGATATGAATTCAAAGATGATCAACTAAGAAATCACCGATTTGGATGTTTGTGGGAGTTTTAGCAGCTTTCCTAAAAGAGATGGCTAATATCCATCCTGCACTGCAGTTAAATTTCATTTTCTACTTATTTTGAGGATTCTGGTTCATTTAGGCATACATTTTGTCTATGTTTTCCAAGTACTTTTGCGCATCTATTTTTGGTCTACATTTACACAGAGGCTGTTGACGTCAGACCAAGATGCTGTACACCTAGAAAAATAAGTCTTTAAATGTTTTTGTTATGCAACTTTGCTGTTTGTCCCCACAACTCTATGTGACTGCAAATAGATTTAAGTCCTTATGAGATGAGTAATACAAGTATACACATGCATACACACATACGCATACACATGCATGTCACTTTAATAGCTGTCATTGAGCGTCACTGAAATTGCAGCAGTGTGGCTGCAGGCTGCTGTGGTTGATCTTAGCTCATTAGTACAGCGAGTCAGACAGAGGGGATTCAGTGGGGATTTGTCACACCGCTGCAGCACTTCGGCCCTGGCCAGGAGTGGAAATTAGGAGAAATGAAGTGAAGGATGAGGAGTGGTGAGGAAAAAGGCATTACGTGAGGGGAGGAGAACAGGAGGTAATTGAGAGAAAAGGAAGGAACCTGATGAAAGAAAAAGAAAAGAAAAGGTGCAAAAGGAGAAGCAAGGAAAGGGAAGAAGTAAAGACAGATTGAGCAGGAAGAGAAGAATGGGGAAATGGAGAGAACAATGTACGAGAGAGGAGGGAAAGAAGAAAAATTAGCATTGAAGTTGAAAAAAATGTGAAAAGAGAACAGATAAATATGTCACGAAATGCTGCTGAGAGCAGGAGAAGATGTGGAAAAACAGTAAAAGCTGAATATTATTGAAGTTGTAAAAATAGAAAGGTGAAGAATTGTTGGAGAGGAATGGAAAACGATGCAGAGAAGATGAGAAGAAAACCTTTTTGATCTATGGAGAGATGCAAAATGCATTAAAACTGTGGAAAAAGAGACAAGTGCAGCTCTCAGCTTTGAAATCTAAACAGAAACTATAATAAACACAAAAAAAGGAAGCAACAGATTCAAAATAGTTTTTATTCTGCAGAACAGACAGTAATGAGAATTTGATAAAAGATCTTTGCTCAGGAGATAAAAAAGAGAATCGACACACGCATATTACAGGGAATGAAATATGTGCTGGTATCTTCATTCATAGATCTACAGGTTTAAGTGTTCAAACAGAAATGGATCAAGAAGCGGGGGGTTGGGTTTGGGGGGCTGTGGATGGTTGAGGAGGAAATTAAGCAGGAGAAAAAACATCTGAGAAATGAAGAAATGTGAGGGAGCAGAGGATGAAGAAGAGGAAGGTGTGGAAATGGAATGAAGACGAAAGGTGAAGATTAGGGAGGGATTTTCCATCCGGTGCCCGGTCTTGACCACGTGTGAAATTTGCTCCGAACACAGAGTGGCATTCAATCATCAGTCAGCTGAAGCAGTGAGGACATTCTGAAATTGGAGAGGGAGAAGCTGAGAGGCTGAAATGGGCAAAAAATAATCCAGAAAATGTAAACCAACACCCTGAATGTTTTCAAACCCCCTTACCCTTAGAGGAGTTTTATATATTTTATAATTTTATTCTATAAACTGACAACCTGTACACTCCCATTTTCATCTAATAGCTGCTGCAATTCAGCTCCAGGATGTAAATGATAATATTTTATAAAAGAAAATTTACATCTAAACATATTCATGTCATAAGTCGGTCCACAGAGACACAATCAGCTAATTTGGACTTAATTGAGATTAAATAGTATTTTTAATACTATATAAACATAATCAATATAACAGATGAATAAATAATATGATTTGAACATGATCTCATAATGCAATTAAATATCATCCACCTGATTCTTGTATTTATGCACGTTTTAAACAAAAAATTTTTTAAAAACACAATTATTTAATAATTAGTATTTTTATATACTGGGTCATAAGGTCATAATTTACTTTAGTTCGGTCACGGTAAAAAAAAAAACTCAACTAAAACTGATAAATGTAAAATATTTGTCACAGTGTACATTTCTAAGGGTCTCCGAAAACTTTTTCCACTAATGTATAAAAAGTCTTACTTTGGTCATGCTGATGTGGGCATGTTTTACGCTAAAACAGTTAGACTGTATACGTTTTGGTAGCCAGGCTTTGGATTTGAGCATTGACATTGCAAAATTATTCTTTAGTTTTCAGCACATATACCCAGTTTTACCTCTGAGAGACTCTTCCTCTCTAAGGTTCTCCTTCAGTCCAATTATATTACAAACATGTTGACAATTAATCTAATTATGTACAATATGAACACTTGCTGCAGCCATCAAATATCAAGTACAAGATTAACTAATATTTTAAATGAACCAGTAAAATGCCTCGTTTTTAGGGATGAACTGAATATTCTGGGTTGATGCCGATACCAATATTTAACATTACATATTGACCTATGGCCGATGTTCTATGGCCGATGTTTGTTTGTTTTTAGTTTTTTTTAACTTATTACTTATTTTGTGCCACGGAAACATACAAGTCTTTCAGCACAAATTCAGTCAGACCAATTTATGAAACAGAAACAACTTTTAATGTCACATTCTGGTTGACGTTAGTTATAACTTGTTATAACTTGTAAGTTATGACAAGTCTTTTCTGAAAATTTTTGTATATACAGTGTTTCCTCTCGTCATATGTATGCACCAGCCCACACCTGCCTTTCCCATGAGGGCCCCATGATGATTGCAGGATATTAGATCCTTGTTAAACAAATAAAACAAGCTACATAATTTAAAAACAAACAACAACAACAAACGGGCTGTCTAAATGATTCTCCTGTACATGTTAAATTAATCCATATTAGGCATATCTGTTGTTATGTGCTGGTGAGAAGCTGATTTGAGGATTATATATTGTTTGATACAATTATCAGTGGTATAAACCAATAAACAATGCAACATAAGAGACGTACTAACTGCAGGAAAGCTGATCAGCCGCAGCAACATTATGATTCACAGAACAACAGGAGAGGAGGAGGCGAGACAGCTGATACAGAGAGCACCTTGCAGCAACATTTGTGCAAAACTGCGGGGAAAGATTATTTTTGTCTTTAAAGGAACTATATCCGATTTCACTTCACGATGATCATTAACAGGGCAAATATCGGCCGATACCGATGTTAAGCCGATGCATCGGTGCACCCCTACTCATTTTCCATATTTCTTTGCTCTACTGAAAATACAGTATTGTTTTTAAGCTTAGTAGTGTCATTGTATTGTTAGTTCTTTGGTTTGTATGATTGAGATACTGTAGTTCCTCACAATATTACAATTTAATCAATTGAGATCAATGTTGAAAGAAGTTTTCAGCTATCTTTTTTTTGTGATTAATAACACCAAAAAAACTACTCTTAGTAATAAATTCTGTAGTCTTCTTCCTGTTGGCCTTTTTGCTGCTGTATCTATTGATACATTAATTTTACATCATTTTAGCTTCATAATCTGACAACTGAGGCTGTACCAAAAACATCATGTCGCCATGGTGACTAGGGTTCAGCTTCTACATGCACAGTTATAAAAATAAAAAAAAACAGGCAACGAAAATAACATGTGGCTTGGAATTTAAACAGAAGCATTCAAGTGTGCCATAAAGCCAGACTAAAATACTTCTAAAACTAATTTGTGCATTGAAAGGTGAGGGGTTGGAAGTGAATAAATAAATAAATAAGTAAATAAATGAACAATTAAATGAATGAATAAATATGTAGCTATGTCAAATGAAGGCTACATCTGTGTGAAATGTTTTGGAGCAGAAGTGTAAAGAAGTTATTGAAAGACAGGCAGATGGACACAGAGAGATGCTGGACTGATCTGGTGACAGGCAGAGGAAATGACAAGATCTACTGGCAGAGCAGAGTGTCTCTTTTAACAGATTCTGACGGAGGCTTTCACCTCCAGCACAGAGCAGTCCATGCGGAGGTGAGAGGTGTGAGATCACTGCATCGCCACAGCCACTCAGACAAAATGTCCCCATGCCACCAAAACATGAAAACCATATTTCTGATGGTAAATTACATTATCAGCCTAACCGTGTAAAATTTCCCAATGCAGCTGCTTGGAAGTAATCTATTCTCTGTATAGCCTTCAGCATTCTGTTAAACTCTTGCTTGAATTGTTTCTCAATGTGTCTGTGCACTCTGTTGCACTGCAGCTCTTTACCATTTTAGCAGTCTTTTCCGTGTGGATGCGCTGATGCTGGCTGGAATGTGTTCCTCCCACGGGCAGACTGGTGTAGCGCCATCACATACATGGCTTACTATGTGCTTTCCAGATATATAGACTCAAATGACAGGTATGGATGTGATCTGATTCACCACTCGGTAAACTCACAGTATGAGACGAGTGGTTTCAGTGAATTTTTGGTGGCATGTTGAATTCAGTGATGATTTTTGTGATGTCAGTTTTATGTTTTGAACATTTTTCTGCAACATGTTTGGATGGGCTTCGTTGATACATCTGAATGTTATGCTGCTTTGCTGCCTTGTTGTTATTGTCTGTGTTTCTGATTGTTTTTGTCCTTTTGCTGTAAAATCTGTTGTTGATCCATCCTGTAGGTCATCTCCAAAACCTACACGATGTTTGATCTTTGGAGCAGGCGGAAATGGGCCCTAAGTTTGACTGAAGTATTTTTTTGTATCTCAAAGCAAGAAAATCAGTTCTTAGGTCATATGGTAAAAACAAGGTAACAGGAGGAAAAAAAAAAAGTCATGGAAAAATTAATAAATGAGCATTAGTAAAGCAGAAACTAAGCCAAGAGCAAAAAAAAAGCAACCATGTTACTTTTTTAAAATATATTATATTAATCCCTAACGGGAAATTTGAACATCTGCATCTTAACCCATCTCTGGAGAACAATCGGAACCAATGAACAAATTCCAACATGTCCAGAGAGCAGTGGGCAGCTACTTTTTGCAGCGTTTGTGGAGCTATGGGGGTTAAGGACTTTTCTCAGGTCTCCAGAGTGGATAGCCTGGGTGCTGCCGCATCCCCCGTTACATGTCTAAAACTCGCGTTGCAACATACATTATATGTGAAGAAAAT
This sequence comes from Craterocephalus amniculus, assembly GCA_036024015.1. NCBI lineage: Eukaryota > Metazoa > Chordata > Actinopteri > Atheriniformes > Atherinidae > Craterocephalus > Craterocephalus amniculus. The sequence continues at coordinate 9,398 of JAVQJG010154279.1, forward strand.
GCTTTTACCAGTTTAGCTGACAGTTTTTGCAGTTTAGCGTCCTTGTTGACTGGCTGATTTTAAAAAAACTGCTCTGCAAAGACATCCACATTTTCACAATTATCATTTCTGATTAGCTCCATACAGCGAGCATGCAAGTACAAAAGGGTTATGGAAGTTGTGCAAAGAGTTATTTTGTGCATAATTCTATCAATCACTCAAGTGGAGAAGTAAAATCACCTTTGACAGCAATTTTCTTTGGGTGCATCTGTCTAAAATGAATCTGAGAACAGTTTCATGCACGCTGCATCTCTTCTAAAGGACAAAGATGGCCGAAGGAGGAAAGTGAATGTGGAGCTTGCGGGGCTGTTCTGGTGACACACTTTAACAACATGCATCCACAGTTTGTCCAATACTTTGCTAAAATGAAATGCTAGTTTTTTTTCTTTTAAGTCGTACTTTGTAACTTTCTTGACCTTAAAATATGTGTTTCTGACACGGTTTGATGGCCCAGTGACATTTATAATGCACATTCCTGCAGCTTAATCCAAAGAAAATGGATGGATGGATGGATTCCTGCAGCTATTGTTGCTCCTTTTTAATCCAGCCTTGAACATCACATTACAGGAAACTTTTGCTTTACGCACCACATCAACCGCCTGCAACTATCACTGCATCAGCTATGGCCGATTCGTCAAAGAAACCGAAGGACATCTTTAAAGGAAGAGAGGCAAAGGAAGAGAAAAGGAGAACATCAGAGAGACTTTTACTGGCTGGACAGTTCTAAGAGAAGAGAGAATGAAAATTTAGCTAGATTAGCTGTCGTTAGTAGACATCACTGAGGAAAAACTTGTGTTTCCAATAAATAAATAAATATAAAGCTAAAGTATCTTGACTGGCGACGAAACATAGATGTAATTAAAATGTGCAGCTTACCTTGTTGCTGAAAGATGGAAAGCGGCACCGTTACCTTCTGCCATTTTTCTGTTCTGCACCAGTTCTGTTTTATGCCAGTTCTGTCGGCACTGGTTCTGCTCTGCACCAGTTCTGCTCTGCTCTGGGGGTGCAGACTGGGCAGTGTCTGCTGAGATCATGAATCATTGCCATCCTGCCACAGTGATTTATTAGTGGACACGTTGAGCAGTATGTTCATCATTCTGTTCTTTGAAACAATCCCAAATTGAAGCATTTTTCTCCTCCTTCTCACCTTTTTTCCATGTTTTTCTTGCATTTCACCATCAAAATATAGTGTAACCATGTTCTTTGACAGGAATAATTACCCTGTGGAAGACAAGAGCATCAAAGCAGCACATGCTTTTGTTGTTTAAACAAAAAAGTGAAACCGATCTGGATCATGAATTTTGTTTTGTTACTGAATTATTCAGGTTTCCTCAGTCAGAGATGATTGTCATATTAAAACATTACAACACACTGAAATAAGAATTTAAAGATTCTTCCCAATTTTGGGGCAAATGCAACCAAAAATAAAGCGATTGGATCATCAGTTTTTGATTAACATTACAAGACGACTTTGTCTGATGTTTCCTGATATAATATAATATAATATAATATAATATAATATAATATAATATAATATAA
>JAVQJG010154280.1:0-11925 GCA_036024015.1 Craterocephalus amniculus
TAAATGATTTTACTGTAATTCTTCTTTTATGCTTTTAATGTTTTATGTAAAGCACTTTGAATTGTCTTGTACCTGAAAATGTGCTATACAAATAAACTTGCCTTGCCTTGCCTTGCCTTTCCTTAAGCATACATGGTGCCACACCTTATGACCATTGTGGTCATTAAAGTCAATGTCACCTGAGAATTGCTTATTAACATGAAAAAACTGTATCTTTCATAAAGTCCAAGATGTGTATAGTTGGGAAACCAGCTGGGGTCAAGAGTTAAGGCTGTGTCGTAGGTGTTGGGAAGGCGAGGGAATGTCAGGACTGAAGGAGATTGTTATAATTCTAATTCCATTCTGCACCCTAACAACTTATATCAAAGTTTAATCCTTCTTTTTACATTGATAAGATGTTGTTTTCCCCCCCTATGTTATCTGATTCTGACTGATAGTTGCAGATGTGGGCAGGGCCATGCTGTGTGAAACAGTCTCTTGTTTTCATGTATTTGACTGTTGCTGTAAACACACATTTTGTTATATTTGTCCCATGACAGACATCCAGGCAGATAACGAAGTAATATGATAGACACGGAGCACTTTGTTTTCTTTTTTTTATCTCCACTATGATCATTTGTGATCTCATGGTCTACCAGCATGCTCAGATATTGTCGTTATCAGAGCATCACAACTTTTTACCACTGGTATTATAGTGATCTGATGCATATCATCAGACATTAAGATTTTTGTCATGCAGCTGATGAATTGTTACTTCACTTAAGCAGCAACCTCTATGAAGTTCTTCACTTTATATAAATGTATTTGTGTGACTTTACAATTTTTCTTCATTTCTCAGGTGTGTTGGCGCAAGAAAATCTCCCAGGAGACCTGTACGCTCGTGGCTCTTCTTACATCGCTGCTTCTTATGTCAAATATGTGGAGAGTGCCGGAGCCAGGGTTGTACCCATTCGGTAAGAGAAGAAGATAAACAAAACTTCAAAATGGGAAAAAAGTTATGAATAAAGGGGCAGTCTACCCTCAAAAAGCTTTTTGAGCTGGTTTTCATAAGCGGCGCACTTCTACCGCATGAGAAAATGTAAAAAAACACTCGACAGCCCTCCCTTTCAGAAAAAGGAGTCTTCCGTCATGAAGATTGATAAAACATACTGAACTCAGAATGTCTGCAGACGCTTGGAAACTATTGGATTCAGATCGCAGACACTGACGGACTGGTTGCAGTCAGTCTATCAGTGTTTGTAGCCAATGTGGAGTGCAGTCAGTCAGCGGAGTAGGAAAGGCTGGCCCCGTCACCATTACCACTGGCAGCAGCTACCAGCAGTAACAGGTCAAACTGATCCAGTTCAGTTCAGGATCACCTTGTTTTTCTACTACTGTGATATCGAGCTCCGGGGATATTGGAAGGGGAAGTTTTCCACTTGAAAACAACACACTGTGGTGCAAGTACACTGTACCCCTGTTTTTTTTTCCATCTCTCGTTCAATCTGCTGATAGTCACAGAAATGTTTCTACCAGCTGACTCCGCCCCCTCCTACTTTTGTCAAGAATAACATCTGACAAAATATATATTTTTGTTTCAATTTTGCCTTTACATACATGTCTTACAAATAAGAGCAGTGGAAGAGCTAGTGATGTGACGTTCTGTACCGAGGCTTCGAGGCGCGCGCCAAGTAATGAAGGCGGAGTTTCCGCGATGCGCGTACCGAAACTCGCTTCAGTTAGGGGAGGGACTGAAAATGATTACGTCTGAAGCCTCGCTGCCCAGATGTACCACGTGACTGGTTCAGCAAGTAGTTTGAATTTTGTCGCGAGTTGGAGAAGGCTGGAGGACCCGCATTCTCGTGGACTCCTGCCTTGGCTGTGCCCAGGGAGTGGGGGTTTTCAAAAGCAGGTGAAATATTGTCAAAAAAAGAATTCGCCTACAAACTGCCACAGTGGAAAAACTGTTGTTTTCAAATAAAAACCCCTACACCACAGTAACCGCCCATACCTCGCAGCTGCAAAAGTACAATAATTGTCACTACCCCAACCACACTTACCTCACTGTAAATGATCATTTCAAGTTTCAACATTTCCAAATTATAATTTACAGCATATATGTGTGTGTATATATAATATGTTATATGTGTGTTTGTACTGCCTGTTTCATTAGTTTGTTTTTTTAAATCATTATGTTAATCAGCAATTCAGAAGTGATGGCTGATTTTGATTATTTAATTTTCCATATTTTTTTATTTATTGTTGCTTTTGAAAGTTTCAAGTGATTTCAGTGAGAATCGTGGGTTTTTCCTTCTTTAACTGAGGGGTACCAACAATTTTGTCCACGTGTGTATTTGTGCGTCCACTAAATGTCCTACTAGAGCAAATGAAGCTTCAAGAAGCATTGCGCTGGAGTGAACCAACTGGAAGAAAGGCTTCAGTGCTTCTAGAAGCTTCATCTGCTCATCACTAGGAGGAGCTACAAAAAAACAATACAATTTTCATTATTTCAAGTTTGATTTTTATATTTTATTTTAAACATGTAGGAGAGGGATTTCCTTTATGGGAATCCTACTGGAAAAGTTCTCAAGAGCAATGATTTGAAAATGCATCATACTTTGCCCATCCCCACTACCTGACAGACAGTAACTTCAGTCATGGTTCCTGAATTGGAGTGATGTGGGTGGAGCCTATGTGGTCACTAACGTTCACACTGAAGGTCTTACTGTTCAAATTGGATTTTGACTAAATCCATTTTTTACAATGCTGCTTATGTTATGATTTGCAGCACCTCTACAGTGAAGAGCTCACAGCCCTGCAGTCACCTGCATGTGCCGAAGACGGGTTGATGTCTCATGGAGTTACAGATAATCTGTACAACCGTCACTCCTGTCACCGGGAGATCATCTCCATCATATGACCGAGATTATGGGGTTGTGAAACAGCAGATACTGTTGGGGAAAACCACATGTCCATTAGCAAATAAAAAGAGTAGGATGGCTTACCCCAGCTGAGTCTGAGGACTCATTCCAGCTGAGGGGGGCAGAGCTGAAAGTCAGCTTTACTTTTGTGTTTTTGTGTTTTTTCTTATTGTGTCAATTTACACAATTAATGATTTATCATTTCTAATCTACTTCACAGATTATCAAGTATGTTTCTATTTAATCTAATTTCCAAGGTTGCTTTGGTATGACCTGTGAGTGAGCGGCTCACCTTTTATATTTAGGCAACCATCACTAAGTAAGTGGAGTCTGCACACTAATGTATCAGCTGAGCATGCACTGCCTCCCTTTATTTAGAGGAAGAAGCTTTGTTTTTCACTCAACCCTTCTCCCACCTCAAAACCTTTTTCCCTATTTCATGCAAGGAGGGTTTAAGTTGGTAGCACATTTAATGTAAAAGACAATTCAATGTACTTTACATAAAACATTAGAACATTAGGAGGTGCAGAAGAAGCATCGAATTGAAACAAGAGATGGAAAACAAGCATTTCCCAGCAATTTTGGTGTTGATTTTAATAATGGAGTTGTAACTGATATGCACGGTTTTGAACCATGAGCGAGGAGAACAGTGTAGTTTAGACTGTAAGCCCCACCCTTAACTGTGCTTCCCAGTTAGAAATGCTGCAGAGTTCTCCTCCCACTCATGGTGTTAAAGTGGTTCTTTTATTGGAAACCCAGGAACAAAAACAGGAGAGGATTTCTTCTTATTTATTAAACAGTTATTCAGGTTGTGGTCACAAGACACATGCATAGCAAAGTAGCTCTGGGCTCAGAGGAGCCAGCAATGCTCACACAGTTGCCGTAGCAACAGACCTGACCGATTAATCTGCTTAATTCTCTGTTACATGTAGTTCATTTGTCTTGGTGATGTCACTCTGTGTATCATCTGATAACTCTTATTTAAGTGTAGGCTACTTCTGCTTATCTATCACCCTATTTGCTAGCATAGCAGAGAAGATTTCATATCTTTGTTGTGAATTGTTCATATTAATCTTTAACATGCTACATTTGGAGTATGAAATTGCAGTTATTTCTTTTTTTACTGAAATCTTTTTTTAAATTTATTTGCGCTGTCGCTTATGTTGTGATCCATAGCAACTGTCAACAGTGTGCAGAGTTCCCAGCCCTGAAGTGACCTGCATGTGCACAGGAAGGGTTGATGTCACAATTCAAAAAATGGAAAGCACCAAGTTTTTCAGTATGACTACTGATGCATATATTGACATTGTACGTATAAATATTGTCCTTCTCTGCCCCTTTTGCTTGTCAGGATTAATCGCACAGAAGAAGAATACATTAAGATCTTCAACTCAATAAATGGGTGAGTCCACATGCAACATTATTGTTCAGCTTTTCTATGTGTATATGACAGATTAATGTTATCACTGCTGCTGCTTTAAAATTGGAAAAATATGAGGACCTTCCCCGAATATTTGAATGAAAACACCTTATGGGCTCCTCCCCCCTCCTCTCTCCTGTGCTCCAGCTCTGAAGCTAAAGTTCCTCTTGGCAAATTGGTTATTTTTTCAAACAAAACAGAACATCAGATGGATTTTCAAGCTGAGCAATTGACACTCTTTGACAAGACCATTTCCCTTTATCTGCCATTCTTTTTAGCTATCCCACATGAAACTGATTGCAAACCATGCACATTGTTAGAATGCTAAATGTAATACAGAAACCGATAATTGTTCCATGTGTTCTGCAACATACAACCATACGTATCACAATCTAACACTGAAGTGTTCCCGCAGGTTGTTGCTGCCAGGAGGAGACGTAGATATTCAGACGTCACAGTTCAGTCGAACTGCCAAGATCTTTTACGACTTGGCTCTGAGGGTACGACATGTAAAACAACAAGTGACTGCCAACACCAAGTAGCACCTCATGGATGCCATTTTTGAAAGCTGCAGTGAAAGTACCCTAATGAGGAAATATACACTTCCTTATCGTTGCATTTTGCTTCTTACCTCTGCAGGCAAATGATAATGGAGACTACTTCCCCATTTGGGGAACTTGCCAAGGCTTCCAGCAGCTCTCCGTCTTCACAGCCAACAAAAATCTGCTTACTCTCACTGACACCAAGGCCGTGGCTCTACCACTCAAACTCACTCAAGGTATTCATCAGAATCTTACAACAGTGTAGCCAATTCAGAATAGTGGAGTAAAACAATACGCAGAGACAACATGTGTTCAGTAATAATACAATAGCAGATATCTCTATCACATTTCCCTAAATGTTAAGCACCATGGGTTTTCATTGGATCCATTAGTTGTGATTTAACGGATTTGTTTCCAGCTAACAGCACTTTCTCTCATGTTGAACTGTGGACTCTGTTGTGGCTTGGGGCACGCAAATGCAACTGTCAGTTACTCTATAATATCTTGAGTGCAGCCTGCATAATGGTGTCAGGCTCAGAGATAGAGGCAGTTCAACTCTATCAGTAACAGACACTTCATTCCTTATTGGTTTGTATAGAGACATAGGATGCAGATGAGAGTCAAAGGAACTCATAGCACATTACAAATAGCATTTTGCATTGATTGGTCACCTTCATTAGGTCAAAGAGAATATAATGTTTGTAACCAAAGTGGAAGTTTTCTAACAAGCTGACTGCATTGTGATAGTCAAACTCTGAAACCATTGTGATTAACAAAGCTAACCCAGAGCTAACGGGAGCTAACCATCCAACGGAGGAAGGCGGGTTAAAGGTATGAAGCGCTGTTAGCGGCTAAAAACCGTGGTTATGCTACGCTAGGCCTCGTTTTTCCGGATGTCTGGCACCTGTCAATCAAAATGACACGCCCACAATTAATGAGGAACTTTAGGGTTGAATAACATCTAAACGGAGGCGCTTGAATTTTTTTCACTCCCCCCACAGTTGTCATGAAGGTAAATCTGACATTTTTATCCTTAAATGGTTTTTTGAACCAGTCTGTAAACTCGTTAAATTCTGCTGTAAAGTTGGCCTTTTTAACATGGGGGCCAATGGGAAATTGGTCCGTTTTGCAGCCAGCACCTAGTGGATGAGGAAGGAACTGCAATTTTTTGCACTTCCACTTTTCTAGCGGGAGGTTGCCATTTGGGGCGGAGCTTCTGCAATCACCATTGCTATAGCGCTGGAGGTCATGATGTGACTTCACTTCCAAGTTTTGTCATTTTTAATCCGAAGCAAGTATGGGGACATTGGATGGTGTTGTAAGGATGCATATTATAAAAAGTGGTGGCACTTATCTATCAATCTCTTAAGTATGTGGTTCTTTTCCTTTGTTCCTTCCATCAGTTCTATTCTGTTCTATTCTACTGTAATCAAGCAGATGCTACCGTGTGTTGGATAGGTTTTTATCTCATGAAAAGCTGTCCATTCCAATGCAGAAGTGACTACGTTCCGCTTCATGCTTTCCCACGTCATCTACATCCACCTCCAATGTCCGACCAATCACACAGTACTTCTCCGAGTGCAATGAGAACTGTCCTCAAACATCCCGCGAGGACAAAATTATGTAATTTTGTTCTTGTGGCCTCTAGAACAAGAACTAAGTTGAACTGAGTTGTAAGTTGAACTAAGTGCCTAATTTAATTAAAGGAGTGCCAAATTGTTTGACACATTTCTAGTTCTGGCAAATGTGTTGGCTGGAATCAGAGTAAGATCCTCCCTCCAGCTGTTCTGGTCTTTACGTATCATGTTTTCACTCACTGCCTGCTCGTGTGTCTTTTTACCTTTCTTTGCTTTTCACTCATGTGCAATTTCTTTTAGGCTGTGATCTGTGTTTTCATGTTTGAACATCCATCCATCTCTTACTCTCTTGTAGTTGCACAGTCCAGCCGTTTGTTCCGGAGTTTTCCCAAAGATCTGCTGCAGGCTCTGGCTGACGAAAACATCACTTCCAACTTCCACAGCTGGAGTCTGTCAATGCAGGTATTTATTGCACCTCTACTTTTTTTTTATCGTGGAACCCCCCTGGGAGATATATCTCTTGTCATACCTGCAGACCTTTTGGGCAAATGCATCAATCTATCCCAAATAAAGAGGTTCTTGTGGTTATGATGGTGAGATTGTGTGAGAGATAAAAGCTTTTGCACAACCTGAGAGAAGAGGTATAGTTACATTTTAACTGGATATAACATTGAAAACATCCTACTAAAAACCATCAAATTTCTAAATCTAAAGAAAAGAGAGAAAAAAACACCATCTGACTGTCTCAGAATCCTGTCTTTATCTTAGCTGCATTTTATTATTACTTGTATATCAATTTTTTAAATGATTATGTAATCATGAAATAATCTAAAATAACATTTAGACCACTAAGACCAGGACACAACACAGTGAGAACAAGGGCATGCATTGTGTAGCTTCCACCAGGTCCATGCAGGATTTGGATAATGAACTTGTCCACACTAAGTTGATATCTTAAGTATCCATGCTACTTTCTGTCCTTCTCTAATGGTTAATGGATCACATTTGTATTTACTGACTTGAGATTTATAGGCATGGAAGGGGATTGAACCCCACTGGTCTTTGTTTTTTAAGACCAACTCCTTACTTTTTGACCACCATGCCTGCATGAGTGCTTTGTCATGTTCTACTAACATTCTTATCAATATTTTATTATTGCCACAAAGTTTCTTCTGCATTCAGACCAAAAGTGACGAGAGCGTCAGGAGTGTTAGGTTTACATGTAAAGTCCATGTAAATGCGCATCAAGGCGCAGCGAGCAGCGCGTTTTGAGTTCCGGGAGCGTTGCACTTTGAGTGTTTGAGCGATGGATGCTCTCGCCGCGCGCCAACAGCACTCAACGCTCGAGTTGGAAAATCTAAACTTTCACCGCTTGATGCAGATTGTTAACCAGTCAGAACGGATATGCTACGAAGTAGCAGGGGGAAGCTGTTCTCATCACTTAACAAAGGACAGAAATGGAGGACAAACTATTTGTGGCCGTCTCTGCCCACCCTGTGATTTATGACCATGTTAAGAACAAAAAGGACCGTGTAGAGCAAATAAATAAAGCCAAGTATTACATCCGCCATTGCAGAGAGACTAAAAAATAAGGACAACTTCCGGGTTCTGCTGAGGCGCGTCGAGAGCGTTAGTAGTGTGAAGACCTTTTTTGATCCAGGTCAAGCTTCTGATTTAGGAGCGTCCAGCATCCAACTTTTAGTGTCACTTTTGGTCTGAACGTGTCATAAGTACTGATAAAAATAAACAGAAAAAGATTCACCTAGCTTGTGTAGAAGAAGCTATGGCAGGTCTGGGCCAATGGTGATGAAAGTGATAGCTGGTGAACAGTAGTAAACTGATCCCTGATACATTGAATATAAACTGAGATAGTCTTCTGCTTGAAGATGCATGAAGCATGAAGAATAAAAATGAGAAGTCTAACTGTAACTATAACTTTATTTATAACACTTTAAAACAAGAAAGTTGACATAAAGTGCTAACAATATAAAACATTAGAATACATGATACAAAATATGTTCTCAGTGGCATATTTCATGCATTGCAGCATCTTAATTAATGTAAAATCTCTGTTTCTGAATAGAACTACAGCCGAAATGCCAGGCTGAGGAAGTTTTACAAAGTCCTGTCCACCAACAGTGATGGAAGGAGAGAGTTCATCTCCACCATGGAAGGTATACTTCACTGACTGCTCTACAGTGTGAAAGTTGTTCATTTCATTGTCATTTCTTATTTGCACATAAGATTTCTATACATGCATCATGCAACAAACATTTTAACTATGAGTGTCATCCTCCCTCACCACAAATCACTAAAATGAACTTAGCAGATATTTTAAAAAGGATGGAAGCAATTAGACATCTGTCCCCTAGATGGTGCCACTATCTTACAATTGATCTTTTTCTTCTGACAGAAATTATTTGCACATTTTAAAAAGAAATTTTTTTCCTGATTACTGTTTGATTTGAAGAATATCAATATGATAAATACTATAGAATAGTTGTAGTAATGATAATGTTAACCATATTAGATGAAGTTAAAATGATATGAGTTCGTGACAGTTCGTGTTTCTGGTGTCTTTCAGGCTACAGATACCCCTTTTATGCCGTGCAGTGGCATCCAGAAAAAAGCCCCTTTGAGTGGATAGATAAGCCGGGTATGGTTCACTCCGTCAATGCTGTCAGAGCCAGCTTCTACACTGCCAGCTTCTTTGTCTCTGAAGGTAAAATTTCATATTTCTTATTGTCTTTATAGCCTATGTCATGTAGTCACAGCAGCATTTGCCTTTATTTTCCTTCAGTGTCTTTCCTCTGAAAGGTGAGATGACTGAAAAAAATAGCAATTTTAATTGTTAGGCCACATCTATACAGTCACTTATTATACTATACAAAAGATGCTTTTATCCAAAGTAACTTAAAATTGAGTACACCAGTGATGCCAATCCTGGAGACAAGGAAGTGTCTTGCTCAAGGACACAACTACATTTGACTGGGGCAGGATGGGATATGAACCAATGGACAAACTGCTCCACCACCTGTGCCACTGCTGCCCAGATTACAACACAACTGACTTAAACTCGGTTTCGTCATTTATAAAGAAAATTATATTACAGCTCTGCAAATTACATCACTCACAAGTCAAAGAAAAGGATTTTGCTTTTTATTCCTTCTTGAATGATTTACCGTCTGACATGTATCAAAATGGATCCTAAAAGTCTTCCTTTTTTTCTCATCTGCCTTCAAGAGTTTTTGGGAAATATTTTAATACATTTATAATACCATACATTAAATCAACAGAAAATATTTTCCCCGTTGATGAAATTAATTATAAATGTTCCAACTTCAGTTTTTCGGTTGTTTTTTCATCTTTAGAAGCAAAGGTGAGTGATGACCTCAACTTAATCAGGAAATGTTTGATTAAATCTGACAGCAACAAAATGAGAAAATCGGAAAATACTTTATTTCCAAATGAAAACAACATACACTTCTGATCTAAATGATCCCATAACTTCAATCCCATAATTGAAGGAATTTAAATGCAAAAATACATTTATCTGATTGATTAAAGCAGCCTAATCAATGGGCAGTTTCATAGATTATAATTATTATTTATTGCTATATAACATTATATGGGGAATCTGACTAATGTGACTTCTTACCTCGCGTATATTTTATTTCCTCATCTCTAATAATCCCATTACCTGAGCTTTTATAAAAGGCTTAGCATAAATGTTTTTATAACTAAATCTAAATCTGTCATGAAAAGAACAATATTTATTATTGTTTACAAGTCATATTTACGGTCTTTTCAAGCAACAAAAGAAGCATTACAACATCAGAAATCTATTGTATTTTTTTTCATTTTTTACAAAAAGTTTCAGCTGTTCTTCTTTATTATGACAAATTGAGTATACAGTATATGACAAGATAAATCATTTAGGAAAGTTATTTATGGGCTTTAAATGGAGAAAATAGCAATTTTGTGACCTCTTTAAGTTCCACTATAGTTTAAAGCCCATTCTCACAAGGTTTCTAAGTCTTTTGTTGTTGACTGCGCGACAAATATTCAAATTAATATGTAACAATGAACCAAAGCTGAAAAAAACAAATGAATAAAACCTTATCCACATTTTATGAGTGATTGTTTGAAGCTTAGATGATAGGTAAAATATGTTTATTGTGCTTTATATTAGTTTATTTAAAAAAAAATTTTATCATCAAAATCTTTATAAAATAGTTAGATTTTTAATATATGTTCTATGCTTGATTACAATTTCATGAAATATAGAATCATTTAAAATAAGAATGTTTAGGTGGGACAGGTGGGGAAAACCCATTTATTATATTTATTTAATGAGTTTTAGTACATAGGATACAAAACATTTTACCATGATTGAACACAAAAATTTCATAAAAGATCTAGTAGATAAGTTGCTTTCATATGTTAAACTGCAAAAGAAAATGTAAAAAAGAAAGAGAAAGAAAAAAAGTATCAGATTTTGCAAAAAACTGTATATTCTTTGAGACAATCTAAATACTATTATAGTTGTCTGGAAACAAATTATGATTTGATGCCCAACTCTGGTTCAAGTATTAATCTGTAAGATTAAGGTTAGGATAGCTCACAAAGGTAGTCAGGAAGTGCATCCTTCACCTGGACAAATGAATGTTCTGATCTAAATCTGCAATGAAATAGAAGAAGTTAGTCCAAAGCTCCACCAGGTTTCATGAAATTCCACTTGTCAGTTTTCTGAGGGGAAAAACATCTCTGTTAGTGTTTAAGCTATATTCAGCTTCCTCTCTCTCTTCTCAGCCATGAAGAACCAACACCGTTTCTCCAGTCCTGCTGAGGAAGAAAGAGCTCTCATTTACAACTTTCTCCCCATCTACAGAGGCATCGACACAATCTTTGTGCAGAATTATTACTTTGATTGATGACGCTGCTGAAGATGAAGCAGCCTACTCCCTGCACTGTCTGGTCAGACGTGCTCAAAAACCAAAGCTGGTAGAGTTGTTAACGTCAGCAGATGAAACTTCAAGGGAATGCAGAAGTGAAAAAAATATGCTTTTATAAATAACAGAAGAAAAAAAACCAAAAGTATTAGAGAGTAAATATTGCACAAAAACAACAGGATACTGTGCCAATATGTATAGATGGAAATTAAAATTAGATTTAGTTGACAGTGTTTGCTTAATAACACATTAACTTCCATCCTTAGTCCTTAATCTACAAGCCAGAATATTTCACAGTATATTTTTGCACTTTTACAGAATACTTCTGTAAATGCTAAAGCTATTAGTTTTTAATTTTAGAAAAAGAAAACTGCATACAATCAGTCATATATGAGCTTGACGCTGCGTTCAGACAAAACGCTTTTTGGGCGTCAAGGGCGTCAGGTTTACATGTAAAGTCAATGGCCGACGCGCGTCGGGGGAGGCTGCGGCGCTTGAAGCGCGTTACGCTCTGCGCGTTTTGGGCGTTTGAGC
>JAVQJG010154282.1:0-10778 GCA_036024015.1 Craterocephalus amniculus
TATATATATATATATATATATATATAAAGAACTACTCAGAAAATATAAGTGCTGATGCATGCCTGGCATTTGGGGCCTGAGGAAAGTGAAGTGCATTATTTCAGCCTCTAGGATAATCAAAAAAGAAAACAGATATTTGTCATACAGCTTGAGAGCAGAGGACAGTAGAGAATGACTACAAACATCACTTACAAGAGAGGGCGCCTTGGCCTTCTGAAGAGTATAATGGTCCCTGTGTTCCTTCCTTAAATGATTCTTTTTTCCTGAGTTCAGCTCCAGTGCTGTCTTACACTGTGTACAACTTCACTGTAGCAGGCATACGGCAGAATAGAGATGTCTACATCATGTTTCAAATATTGAATTAAGTTTCTTACCAAGGCATTTGATGAATGATCACAGTTACTGAGTAGCCTACACTTTAACTCTCTGCTCCTTTTTACTTTAATTCAACCCAGGGATTCAACATAGAATATTTCATACATGGCTAATCATCATATCAAGCTCTTTCTCTATATGTAATTTACAGTAAAGAAAACAAAAATATATTCCTAAGTTAAACTGTTTCAATTCACCACGATAACAAAACCATTGTTAGATGTAGGGCTAACATTATTCTATAAGTCCAAAGGGGAACACAAGACTTTTGTTTAAACTACCATATTCAAACTAAATCTCAAAGATGTCCTCTTGAAAGGTCAAATTCAAGTCACTATTTTTGTTAAAATAATGCAAAAGATCATTCAAACTGACATTTTGTATAATTTGAACAGACTAGATTCTTTACTGGAAATAATTCCATTTAATACATCTAAGACCATGACTACATTTCTGTTAGATTTTATAGGACAACTGCACTTAAAAAGCTACAGGTTTTCTTCCTCATAACACTGCTGATTTTCAACTTAAACCTCGTTTATTATTGATATAAAGCGTCTCTGAATGTATTTGGAAGTATTATAGTCCATTTACTTGAATACATTAATCAAATAATAGGGGTAATATCAGATTTCCCCACAATACCTTGTTAGTGTCGCTTGTGATTCAGCAGAGCTTTGTTTAATTACTCTGCAAAGTCCAACTGTTTTTTCTTTTCTACCCCTTCCCTTCTCCACCCAGTTTGACAGATTATAGCCAAGAGAACTATTGTAAATATAACCATGTAGCAGTGGTTGTAAATGGAAGCAGTGGGAGAGCACTCCTTCTAAAGACTCATTTATGCTTCATGCAGATGACGGATACGCAGACGCAGGGAATGTTTTGTCAGTCTTGTGTGGCAATTACGTGCGTATTTGGTGCGTTTTCAGGCTCCTTGCGCATCCGTCATTCGACGCAGAAGACGGAGTTATACCACTGACGAAGGTAACAAAAATATTAAAAGTTGCACCTTCTAATATTTTTCTAACAACTTTATATCCGCGCATAAGTACTGCCAACCGATGTCTGAAACAAACGTTGTATCGCAGAGTTTACAATAAACTCAGCACTGCCGCTTAGCCAAGGTTGGCCTTAGCAACAGAAAGAATGCATGGAAGTATGAAGACAGTGACCCATGAAGACGTTTGGAACGGATGTCCACATTTACGTCCATCAGGGAGCACAAATGGGTCTTAAGTTGTTTTCCAAGCATTGAAAATCAGAAAATGTACCATCTTATGAGACTGAACTGAACTCTTCATGCTTGCTGTTAGACACTGCAAGTCTAACAAATGGCACATATGAAGCTTTTTTTTTTCTTTTTACGATGACCATACAAACATTAAAACACAGATCAAACAACTGTTTGATAAAGGGTTCAGAAAGAGGTTAACCTGTGATGCAATCTGTTTTTTTTTTTTATTTTAGCAAAGTAATTATTTCTTTTTATTAGTTAACAAAAAATGAAGCACCCTTTTCCAACTTTCTTTTTACTACAACTAGTCTCAGCCTTTTCTGTTTACATTACGTAGTCATCACATCCCAAATACAAACAACAGCTGCAATACAGCCACACAAACTGATGATGATGTCCTTTACATAGACTTCACCTGTGAACTCATGAAAAGTCATGTCCTTCGGCCCCGCAAAGCTGAAGGTCACAAGAAAGTCAGAACATCTACAATGTAATCCCTAGTTTGTGGCAGCTGTAAGAATGTACTCTGTATCCCAGCATCGCTTTCATTGGTGCACTGCACCTAAGGCTATCACCACCCTGCTTCCCTCAGGCAAGCCTCATGCCTGTGCCTGTACCAGCTACGCTAGCTGTCAGAAAAAGAGTTTACTGACCCCAAGATGGAACTTAATTTTCTTTTGGCACCATACACTGAATTCTCAGTAATAGAAGCAGAGCGCTGCTGTATAATATTGCCCTTTTTAGTGGAGGTTCATAAGGCTTCTGCTATTCATGCCCATACACAGTAAACCTTCTAAAAAAAAAGGCAGCTATGCCAATCTGAATATGCTTAGCAGTTACGAATTTTGCTCTGTTAAGGTCAGCCTCCGCATGGATAAACATGGGCATTCTGCAAAAACAGGCTTAATGCTATAAAATCATTAAGTCTGGGACATTTCTCTCACAATAGAATTATTCTATTGCCAAAGTGATGTTATTTATTTGTATTAAAATTCAGAACTTAGCAGTGTCCTCATCAGCAATAAATACATGCACACTGATGACAGTGTTACACATCATGTGGGGAAAAACATCACACCATTTTATTTACTTGATAGGCTGAAAAGGACCCATAATAACTCATTTGGATTGAGAAATTATTCAATTTTTGGATGGAGTGAGCTCAACAAGTGTTGGTCTGATGTTAGTTTTCAGAATAGCAGACACATTTTATGAGTGGGTGAGTCATTTATTGGTTTATTGGCTACAGGAGTTATTGGAAACCTTGTGTTTGAATATCTTCAGACAATACATATCAAGTTTTGTCAATGATGTTATGAAGGGCACTGTACAATACTGGCAACAAAAACATTTACCATTCTTTTTATGGTTTTCAGTTTTAACAAAGTAACATGTTACTGGCTAACAATTTGTAACAGATACCTATAAAGTCTTACATAATTTTTATATTGTCTGCTGGGATAAAGTGTCACTTATTTACACATTATTTGCCCAGAATTGTCACCAGAGATTAAAAAAAATAAATCATTTATGGGAGGGAAAAAGTTAAACATCATACTGGACACCAAAGGTCCTACCATTAATTGAATTTAAGAATAAAATAAAATAAAATAAAATACTCCATTTTGTACTTTAGAAAACTGGGACTTTTTTTCTCTGACCCATATCTGTCAATATAAACTGAGCCCTTTTCACATTTGGTATAAGACTGTTGCTAATATTACATTAATGTAAATATTGTCAAGCTGAATAAGAACAACTAAACTGTTAAAGTAATGGAAGATACGATGGTCATCAGACCCTATTATCTAATGTTTCTTAGCTTGTCATGACGAAGTTGGACCTCCCAAAACCAACCCAGACAGACACACTCCCATTTCCTCGTGAGGCTGTTCTTTTCTAGGGGTAATAAAGTCATGTTTCATTTAGATTTTTCCAGTTGACGTCAGTGAACTGCTGTTGAAAGTAATTAAGTTTTATCATCATTCAAGATCAGAATTATAACTTGTAATTTACATCTCCCGTGGAATACAGCAGGATTCTGTTGTAAAACCACTGTAAATTTTACAGCCATCAATTACAGTGTAGGGCAGATGTTGTAGGTTATCATAGTAGATTTAAGAAAGAGTAGTGTTTCTTCAAAACCTTTTTAATTTTTCTTCATTTCTACTCGGGTTAAAGTAATTAGTAGTGATCAAAAATATTTCTGTAAGAGTAAAAACTTATTTAGTGAAAAGATTACTCAAGTAACTGTTTGATTGCAACGTCTGACTTATAATTTGTATTTCTATGTTTATATTTAAGGAGTTATGTATGAAGACAGACATGTCAACAGAACCAACAATCATCATTTGTAATAACTGAAACAATTTGTTTACGCAGACACACACGAAACATGTTTTGCTTATGATGCCAGGTGTATTCATCCTCTTTACTACCTTTCCATTGTATTTTCCATGTGTTTTTTATTCCCTGACTGCCAGCTGAAGAATTTGTGCTATTATGGTATTATTATTATTATGTTTTCTCCGACTATGTGGATAAGTCTGATTGGTGAAATTGGTGGCATCACCCTGGAGAAAGAAAGCATACCTATTTGAATTACTGCTGAAAAAAAATGAAAGAAAGAAAAAAGATATTACGAGTTGAGGATTGGCAAATGTTGTGGATAAGTTTATAAAGCTAAAATACAATGTATGGTGCAGTAAAACTATTCTAGGGTGTACTTTATTTTAAAGATGTTACTCAAGTAATTAGAATAGAATATAATTTTGTCTGGGCCAAAACTCTCAATCTATAATTAGAGATTAAATAAAACAGATAAATAGAAAATTAAAGGATAAATGTAAGCGTTTTGTATACCTTCTTTTTTCTACGTATCATTTAGGCATATTTGTTTTGCACTGCTTACGCATCACAGAGGGCAGAGGTACACTCTCTACTTCTAATGCAGGCTAAAGGTAAATCATTAGCATGGGAAATTATGACACAACAGGGGTTAAAGTTCACAGTGTGCTCTTCTGACTTTTCAAACAAACCATTTTAATATAAGCACCAAACACAAACATACATTTTCTACCTTCATTTTTGGTTTACTTTGTAAAAGAAGTATTGATCCCCCCACCCCCCCTAGTTCTCTTAATACTATTTTAAGCACAACTAGCCCGGAGATCGGTTTATTAAATGTTTCCAAATAAGATATCCAGCTCTCAGGGCACTGTGTTTGATCTGCTACAGACTAGACGGTAGGAAAACAAATGAGTACACATCAACCCAGGGCCTGAGTCTAAGCATGCCTCAGGAGAAGACAGTAAGCTACCAAAACAACAACAGACTAAAGACGGCACCACAGGAGGCCTGACTGCCAAACATGTATCGCGGTAAAGAAAAAAAACAGCCTACCTCAAAGCTGCGTGGTCTTCAGCCATCAGCACATCTTCAGGCCTGTGGATGGAATGGAGCCGTTTTATCTCCCAGCACGTTTTAACTTCTGAAAAAAAAGAGAAAAAAAAGTCAAGCTTCAACCTTTCTCACACCCAGCCAGCCTCCCATGGTCGCAGTCCTCTTTCACCCAGAGTCATAAAGTATGCAAATGACCTCTGCTGAGCCTTTCGTAGTGACTGTAGCCACAGTAATACACCCCAGCCAAAGCACACAGGTGGTGTGCATTACGCAGCAGGTTCCCTTAAGCTTAGCCCTGTGGCAGAGCACATATGCCTGCTTCTTGTAGTCATGTCTAAGTTACCTGATGAGGCGAGGAGGGTAAACACGAGTCCTGCCCTACATTTCACTGGCCTTGTTTTGGCATCCAAAGGCTGCAAAAGTTTGTCTCATTGGAAACTTGGGATTTAGAAACGAGTTGACTTTGCAGAAATTATTTATGATCTGATTATCTTTTTTCATTTAATAAATAAAGCATTAGTTTAAGAGGTTAGAGACTGGGTGAGCGCAGTAGTCTCACATTTGTTTACAGAGAGACAAGAACCAAGCTGAAAATGGTGATGATGTTGATATTCAAGTGAATGCCTCACATGGGGAAAAAAGCTAAGTGCACCGACAGTAGGGTTTTATTGTGACTATATAATTTGGTAACAAGGGGACTTAGAGTTTATTATGCTAGGTGATAAAGAATAACACCAAAGGTGTACTGGGAGGATATAATTATGTAGATGAGATGGGTATATTAACTAAGAGGGCAGAAAGGAAATTGTGATGCTTCACAATAGATATGTGATATAATAATATAAACACTTTGTTTTGTGTCAATATTAAGCTTAATTGAGACAATTCAAGGCCAAGTTGTATACTACATTATTAAAAACTAATAAAGACTGTGTCCTCCCTAGATTAAATATAATTGCAGCGGTAATAAGCCAAGGAGGTTGCCCACTAGTGAAAAGCAAAATTCCATGGCTGTCAGCATCAGTGGCTGGATCCGTCTCCGCCCTGCGTACAGGATGAGTCATCAACATTTTGATTTATTTACTCACAAAATCTCAAATGACGTCAATAGAATATCCTTTTAACCCAGATAGTTATGTCTGCATCATATAATGTGTAACACAGGGTATAAACATACATATAAAATGTATTCAAATAAAGACTTTAATCCACGAAATAAAACTTGACGCCTCTAAGATCCAACAACAGCACAATCACTCAACTAAAGAAAAGTTTAAAAGCAAACTAAAACACGTAGTCTTTTGTCTTTAAACTCTTGTCCTCGATGATCTTTCAAACTAAAGAAAACTTTTGTGCCCCTCCCAATCACTCAAGGGTCAATGTGACTTGTTCTTGAGTTGTAGGTCCATAATCTCAATTAGTTTCACACATGCGAGCTCATGGAGCCCAGGTGAAACACTGACTGCCCAAAAGTAATTGCTTCGACTAATGAAGTGCTGCCGCTCGAAGGTGCCAGGGCTATAGAGTAGCCCTGCTGTTCCCAGGTCAGTAAACCCAGAATTACTCTAGCCATACTAATGAAAAACAAGGGCCAGTTGCATTTGCGACTGCAGTGCCTTGTCATTTTGGAGTTGCATACCTATAGGAATAAATGATAATGTGAACACACACTCTCCTGACAGGAAGAAATGAGCCATGGGCCAAAGACTGCAGGAGCATACAGTAAGTAAGGCAAAGTGGTGAAGAGCCATTAGGAAAGCAGATATTGCTTGTGGCAAACAGCTAATTTAGTTGGTTTTGTCTCCAAGGAGCTCACTGTCGGTACATTATTTACTGTCTTTGGAATATCTGTGTAATGATAGACTGATAAGCAAGGACTGAAAAAAATTTACAACCTATAAGGATGAAACTATTCAAGTTTAACAATATTAAAACTAATGGGGCATTGAGATAAAGTCCCAAATGCTGTACAAAAAAGAGAGATTAATTAAACCAAGCTGGAGGAAAAATGTTCTCCAACCACTTTCTTCTACGATGCTTTAATCATCCAGCAAGAACAATCCCCACCGGGGACCTTTAAGACTTTATATCATTCCTCTACTGTTTGCTTTGATTTACAGAGGTAAAGATATTTTCCTCCTCACAACCTAGTTGTGGAGCAGGAGGAGTAATAACGTTCTCCGCAACCCATACTGATTTCATTGCCCATGGGAACTAAAGTACAGAAAACCTAGCTAGAACTGACTTTTATACGCATCAAAGTTCAAGCTGGTACTTTTACTTGGCCAGACCCCTGCGTGCGCGCTTCATTTCTATCAGTTCCAGCAAAATGAGCGAAATCATCTCAGACGAATGCCTAAGCATGTGAAGTCAATCTTTCAGGCTGCTTACTGAGAAAATCAACCCCAAGGTCACTGGTCTGCTAGCATGCTAGTTTGCCCTCTGCCTTGTTTTTCTTAATCCTCTGCCTTAATCGAGAAGGTGACAAAGGGTTCAACAAACATCAAGATAAAAATAAATAGTATGGTCATGTTCAATGGTTTGTTTTTTTTTTGTTTTTTTTGTTTGTTTGTTTTTTTTTTTTTACATTTTCAAAATTTGATGCAAACGGTTGCTGAGTTTCAAATTAACACCTAAGCTGAAGAGTTCCTATTTTACCATAAATGTTTCTGTATTACTTTTTGTAACATAAATAGAACTTGCTTAAAAATGTAAGGTCTTGCCTTTAGTTGTTGTTTTATAGCAAACCTTGAAAATGACCTAACATAAAAATAAAAAGTGACAAAATTCAGATCCTTTTCATCAGAAGCAAGATTTTCCACTCTCTGATTATTGCTACTCACCACACAGCAGACGTACTGCTGGAGATGTGCTCTTCAGGCAGGCTGTGCATGGACGTGGGGGGGGGGGGGACATCAGCTTCTTAAATCACATGTCATGTCATGACATTTGACATGACAAAAATGATGCTGTGGAAGCAGGTGTTTTCCTTATCCCATATTAACAACTGCAGATGCCTTGATATAAGTACTTCATGTGCCTGAGTGGAAACAAGAAGAACATGAAGAAGCAGCTCACACAGGTTCGCACACTGACTAACTTGTACAGATGAAGTGTTGCATGAATGAATGCAAATATTGTCAAGCTGAATATGAACAACTAAACTGTTCAGAAATATGGAAAATGGGGTGGACTTTATACCCTATTACTGTAGCTAATGTTTTTTAGCTTGTCATGACAAAGGTGATTCTTCCCAAACCAACCCACTCTGACTCACTCCCATTTCCTTGTGTGGCTGTTTTGTTCTGGGGGTAATAAAGTCCTGTTTTATTCAGATTTTACCAGCAAATGGCAGTGATCTGCTCTTGATAGAAGTTCAGTTATATCATCATTCAAGGTCGGAATCATAACCTGTAGTTTACATTTATAATGAAATATAGCAGGATTCTGTTGTAAAACCACGGTAAATTTAACCGCCATCTATCTTAGTTTGCATGATTTGCTGTTTTTAGATTGCCTGAGGGCTTTGATCTTTAAAAAAAAAAAATCCACAAGAGTCCTAGAATGTGGAAAATCTCTACAACAAAGCCAGAGCTAATACATTTGCGTCCACATATCCTGATATTCCTCTAACAACATTTAAGAACTCCAGGGCATATCTCAACTAAAGTTAGGTTTATTTCTATTTAATCTACAACAATATGGTATTAGAGACTAAATTTAATTTACTTTTTACTGTGAGTCAATTTAAATCAAGAAAGGAACAGACACTGCTTGATTTATGCCTAATTAATCCTTGACATGGACATGCTGTCATTTGTTGTGTGTATGTGCAACATGAAGGTAAAATCTGACTCATCAGTCATCCCAGAGTGAAAATGTAAAGCTAAACAAGTATTCTGTGAAATTGTTTAGAGCATGCCTGTGCTTCGGAAACTTCTACCGAACACAGATAAAGTTAACCCCCCAACTGATACTGTATAAATTCACAATCTGCTGATGAGTGCATACACATAGGTGTTTGTTAGCCATGTTAAATCAGATGGCCTGATGGGCACTGAGTAGAAATGAACAGCCCAGTAGGGTCACAGCTGGCATTCTGGCTTCCCATTCTGTGTCACGTCTTCCTCTAAGCAGGTGGAGATTTATCCTGAGGAAAAGAAAAACAAATAAGAGACATCCTCAACAGATGCTGCTGCTTCTTCCTGACTGCTGGTCATGGGTAAATGTGTTTATTCTGACTTCAGCCAGCACAGCCCACACATGCAATGTTCAGGGGCAGAACAATACCCGAGAAAGAAGAGATGTGTCATCCATTTTGACATCAGTAGTGAATGGGCTGAGAATATTGTGTGGAAAAAACAAACAAAACCTTGAAATTAACCCCACAATTTCATTATATTCATGGAGGGCCATTGTGTTGAATTTAAGTCTGAGATTTCAAAGCTGAATAAGACTGTTTTCTTTGGTGTTATTGTTATTAAACCATAATAATTTTATTTAAAAAGCTGATGAAAGTGCGGGAGGTTGGCACCATTGGCACAACTATTAATACTACTGTACAAATGGGATTTCCATTGTTTTAACTTTTTTCGTGATTTTCACAGGAAGTTGCTATGAATTGGAAAAATATGCAATAACATGGTAAACAAAACCTGAAAACTTGGTGAACTAGGACACTGGGAAGCCTCTGGGAATGTTAATGTTACATTGGCATGGCAGCTGTTACTTTCCTCTCTTATTAAGTTTGCAGCAGTTCTTCAGTTTGTGGGAAAAAACAAACTGCCAATTTAAAATTTTTGGCTTCAATGCCATTGTCAGAAATATCATTCTTAATTAAACCTCCTTGTGTCTACCTATCTTTGTGCACATTTCATCATTTATTTTTGTTTCTAACGCTTGACAGACTTTTATTCAACTTTATTAGGAAACTGTTTTTCTCTTACATTACAGTACCTTCAAGCTTCAGTCTGTGGTATATCATTTCATCATTACCGATTATTCATCTGTTATGGATACGATACGACCTGGATACGATTTCTACATCAAGAAGAATCTCAACATTAATGTAGAGTTTGTCTGTACAGCCCGTCTGAAGGAATGCTTCATGTTTTGGATGCAGATTCATTGTTTAATCCCAGAACATTTATTGGATTTACAGACCAGAGAGTGAGGCTTAGCCCTCAGGAGATGACATATAAAGTTACCCCTTTCAGCCAGTGATGAAATCATGGTGATTGATTAAAAGCACTGTTGAAAAGCAGCGAGTAATGTTCCTATATTACTGTTATTTTAGACATAAAATCATGGGGTAACTCCTGCTGAACTCTTCGAGATACAAAGACATACATGCTCAACTTCCAAATAGAACAGGCACAAACCACAACTAATCCACTTTATACTAGATAACTTGACCTGTATTCATCTATCCATTTTTTTCCACCTGCAGTCACTCATAGTTTAGGTACAATTCCTGTTACTCTGTTAATCCCAAGTACACCCCTTGGTTTGTAGATTCTATTCCATTTATATGTCCAATAGAAAGTCATTGAGACCTTTCCCAGTAGCTCCAAAAGTAATAACAAAGGTAATGGTTGGCAGTTAGCTAAAATTCTGTGGTTGCAATATTGAGCATTAAAAAGACAATTGCAGGGTCCGACATTAACGGTTGCCCGATTGCCCGGGGCAAGTAAAAATTGCTGCCGGGCAAGTAGAACCTTCGCCCGCATGCCCGGCCGGGCAAGTAGCCACTTCGTTTTTTTTTCCC
>JAVQJG010154319.1:0-18952 GCA_036024015.1 Craterocephalus amniculus
CCCCCCCCCCCCCCCCCCCCCCCCCCCCCCCCCCCCCCCCCCCCCCCCCCCCACACAGACACTGCTTGGTATTCTCCTTCAGTGTGTCGGCGGGTACGTCTCGGACATGTTCCCGACTCTCCGCTGATGAAGGGCGTGTGGAGTCGAAGGGGCGGCTGGTTTGGCTCGGCGCATATTGGGGGATGGGGGGTTGTGTGGGTGATGTGAGGGGGGAGGAAAAGGGAGGATGGGAGTAACAAAAATTGCACAGTGGCGTAACTGTCTCATTATATGTCGTTGGTTTACTGCATGTGGAAATATTTCTTATTAAACACTGCTCATCAGCCGGGGCTGTTGCAGAAATTATTATTTTTTTGTTGAGGGGGGGGGATTGCGGGGGCTCAGAGGAAAGTCTGAGATCTTTTCCTTTGGACTTAGGCTGCTCTTTCACCCTCTTTGCTGCACCGCCTTTTCCTGTTTTTCCTCCTTTTCCATTCCTTCTTTTCAGCGAGTGAGAGGAGCCTTTCTGAGGGAGGGTAACCCCCCCCCCAACACTACACTCTTCTTTACTGCATGCTTTATGTGCACAACTGTTTCACTCCTTCATGCTTCTGCTCATTAACCCTCAAAGCTCCGAGCATTTTAACTGTTTCTGTTTTTTATGTAAACCAGCCTGTGGAATCTGAAGCATCAGTTGTCAGATTATGAGACAAAAATTATGCAAGATGAATATAATAGATAAAGGAGCTAAAGGTACTTTGTAGAAATAACTCTCAAGTCTTAGAAACTTCCAGATGTTCCCGCTCCTATCTCCCTCCTACCCTCTCAGCTTCTTGGCTTTATTCCAGCCATAAAGGACCAGGAGGTTTCTTTTTCTGCTCACCTGTTGATCTCTGGCTGCTCCTGATTGGACAGTACCCTCAATGGAAGCTCTCTGATTGGTGGAAAGTTGGACAGGAAGTGGCTTCCAGGTGTAAATAGATGTTAATCACCAACAAAGTAGTGATGATGATCTTTTGTAGGGTAAAAATGTGAAGAAGAATGGTGTTATCATGATGGATTTAGCAGATAGAGACTCTGAATAAACACATGTTGTGTCTGGATGGAAACCTGCTGAAAGGGATTATCCATCCCCTTCAATTAAAGAAAAGGCAACATTTTTAATACTAACTCAAACAACTGGAGGCTGAAAAAAGTCATAATAAATCTGCAAAATTATAATTTAGTGAAATAAGAAGTTTAATTGAATTGAAAAATAATAATTTAAAAACGATAGAGTCCTCAAAAGATTTTGAAAAATATTTTTATTGAACCACAATTCAAAAACAATCTCATCCTTTTCATACATTTTATTTATTATTACGTCTGTCTGTTTCAGATTATGTTAGTTGCAGTTGTTTTTCCCTAATTAATGGACGGTAGGAATCATTCTGCAGAAACTCAGGCTAAGCTTTAAGGGTTAAACATGGCTGTGTTTGCAGAAGCAAGTATATTTTAGGGTTTGCTAATGAGACTCAAGTTGGAGGAAACTCCAACTGCCTACTTCCTGGTATGTCTGAGGGTATGAGGATGTAATTAAGCTGGGTTTTCTGAAAGCATCCGAGGTTTGGAATGAGTTTTGATTATAAAAATTTTGAGCTTAAGTCAGAAACATCAACGTTAGGAGCAGAAGCAGGGAATTGATCCAGTCGCATGTAAATCAGGTTATTCTCTCAGCTTCAGTTTAACAGGCTGTAGAGTGACGGTCGTGTAAATCAGGGTGTTACAAATCTGGCCCTGTGCATCATGGGTGGTGGAGCTCACGTTTCCTCGGTGCAGTAGCGTATCCCAGGGTGCTACGCCGGTCGAGCCGCATTCAGACTAAGGAATGTCTGAGGAGCTGAGATGGTTTTAGTCACGCACTGATGGAGGGGGAGCCCATAAACCCCACGGAGCCGCCGTTAGCCACAACTCAGGTGTTCGCTGCTGTCTGAGACAGACGAGGACGGCGACGTTAAGTCATAGTTGATAGACACAGATGGTCCTGCTAGTAAAGGCTGACGTTAATCGGGTTGCAAAGAGGAAGAAGTCTGGTAAATTTCCAGAAACTTTTCATGGAAAGTTAAGCAGAGGAATTCTGGGGAACACTTCTGGTCTGATTCTAATATCTGAAACTGCCGATATATCAGTTGAACGTTATCTGAATTATCATCATTACTGCTGTTATTAAGGTTTCCTTCGGCTTTAGTTAGCCACACATCTTCTTCATAAGAGCAGCTGATTACATTGAATCAGTTTAGATGTTTTTTAAAGTAATTTTAAAAGTAAAGCCTAAATTGTTTCATAATATTAATAAAAACAAACTAGTAAAAATAATATTGCAATAAAATCTGCTTTTAGGGTCAAAGAGAAAGTGTTGAAAGGGAGGCAGGATGTACGGGAATACACAATGTTTCAGTTCCAGTTTACCTGGAAAGTTTCAGGAGTTTACCTGGCAAGCTTCAGGAGTTTACCTGGTAAGCTTCAGGAGTTTACCTGGAATGTTTCAGGAGTTTACCTGGAAAGCTTCAGGAGTTTACCTGGTAAGCTTCAGGAGTTTACCTGGAATGCTTCAGGAGTTTACCTGGAATGTTTCAGGAGTTTACCTGGAAAGCTTCAGGAGTTTACCTGGAATGCTTCAGGAGTTTACCTGGAAAGCTTCAGGAGTTTACCTGGAATGTTTCAGGAGTTTACCTGGAAAGCTTCAGGAGTTTACCTGGATTGCTTCAGGAGTTTACCTGGAAAGCTTCAGGAGTTTACCTGGAAAGCTTCAGGAGTTTACCTGGAAAGCTTCAGGAGTTTTCCTGGAAAGCTTCAGGAGTTTACCTGGAAAGTTTCAGGAGTTTAGCTGGAAAGCTTCAGGAGTTTACCTGGAAAGCTTCAGGAGTTTAGCTGGAATGCTGCAGGTAAAACGTTGTTTTATGCTGAAATAAGCTGGAAACCTTGGCTGTGCATATCTGAAGTCACTGGTTGACTTTTTAATCTTTCTAGACTAAAATGTATCCAAATGGGTGGCATTCTACATTATCAAAGCATCTCAGTCCCATCAGACTCTGCAGCAACATGTTTTGTCCAGCTTGAACCTACGTAGTACTCAGAATTTGTAATCATTGGGCCATGAAAGGTACTTTTCTTGTTTTAAGGGGCTCTGTTTCATTGTGTTTTTGTTTTTAACTCAGCATTCCTCTGCACAGCTGCTCAGCTTCATGGGAGTGAAGATGTTATTTTCCTTTCCTGACACTTCTCTCGAATTTTACAGCCTTAGTTTGCATCTGAATGTATCCTGGAGCTGTAAATTGAGCCAAACAGAGATTTTCTCTTAATTCCTGCAGATGTTCTCTGTGTGGTTTTATCTCGAGAATATAAATAAATATTTCATTTGATCTTTGTTTTCACTCTTTATGAAACAAAAAATAACACAGAAAAGTCCAAATATCTAAAACTTTTGGATCTTTATTCAACATGATATAATTTTACTTTATTTGTTAAAAGTAAATTGAGCATATTTCTTTTTCCTTTTAAATCTCATACGGGAATGCTCGCGGTGGCTGTTTCCAGCCATCTGATCTAATCCGGGGGCTGTAGACGGGCTGTCTGGCCTTCTGTGTCTATATAAATGAACACGGTCACACAGGTATTCAGGAATGCATCAGTCAACACTTTTACCAACAGGGATCATGGTCTTTAAACCAGAGAGCCAGCATCAGCTGCTGGTTTAGAGACGCTCAAATTAAACAAACAAAAAAAGGGAAACTTTTGTTTTTTTGCCGTCTGACTTTAATTTGAATCTCATGAAATTTTCCTGGTGTGATTAATGGCCACGCAGGATATTGGTGTTTAATTCCAGATGAACAGTAGTTTGTGTCTCCTACTGGGAAAATCACATTTAGAGACACTATTTTACTATTTATATTCCTTTGACAACATTGATCAGTCTAGCATGCTTGTTACTCCACATGGCTAATTAGCATAGCAATTGGTGCTGGTGATACCATTTGCACATTTCTATCTGTGTGCACACGTTCTTTAAAACAAGAGAATATCTGTTCACGTTCTGGAAGGACGTTTTGGTTCATCAGTGGTCCTGTTAGTGAAGCAGTCTGAGCTCAGGTCTGGGACTCGGTTTTGCTTGTTTTTTTGTCTCATACACCACTTTGGCCAACGGTTGTTTTTAAATGGGCTTTACAAATAAACTTGACTTGCAGTGGATTTGGTCTTTATACTGTTAATCCTCCTTTAGCTTGTTATCCGCACCACTATTATGGCAACATTTCTCCATCCTGGAGTCTGGGACGTTTTTTGTGTGTTTGTTTTCTTGCAGGGCTTCTATATGACCTGATTTATTGGGCATGGTTAATTCTCTAAATCAGAAGTGTCCCAAATCGGTCCTGGGGGGTCGCTGTCCTGCACGTTCTGGAATTTCCCTGCAGATCATGTTGGGGACAACCATAACCTGCACAATGCATTCATGCAATACAATACGATTCTTTGTTTTTCATTTAAAATGTATTAACCGTCTCACTGTGAGATCAAGGAAAAATCTTCAAGAAATGGTTCCAGTAATATTCTGGTGTCCTTTACTCTGCAGGGTGTCACCTAATTTGTTCCATCACTCTTGATTTTAAAATAATCTGTCCTGAAAGACTGATGCCTCTGTTAATGTTGGATGACGCATCCTTCTTTTAACATGCATTGTGACTTAACATTGCACCTCAAAGCTTCCATCATCATTATTAACATTACCTGAAGAGTTTTTGGGTTCAATTAGTGGTTAAACTTTGATTATGACTAATTTACTACAAAAATGTTTCCAAATCTCTGTTTCGATTAAATTATAATTCTGAATGTGACTGCAGACTGCATGCAAACATTACCGATATGAGCTCAACTTCATCCTCAGATGCAGCAGCAAGGTTGTCCGCGGGTCACAAATCAGCCTGTGGGTGCACAGAGCAGGACTGCAGTCCTTTTATCCATTAGTAAGTCATGAGCTTCACATTAAGATGAATGAACGCGGTCCGACCAAAGAGCCTGGAGTCAGCAGGAGATCAATAAACATAAAAACATGGTGTCAGGGGAGCTGATGGTGTTTACAGCAAAGAGGGCCACAGCCTGAGTTTGTGTTGGCGTGGATGCATGTTTGCGTGTGAAAGCAGCCTAAATTGATTGTCGATGTCTGAGAATAGCCGAGCACTCATCACTGGATAATTTATTATCTCCAATTATAGCCAGGCCACTTACAGATAGCATCTGTCTCCTCCTCACTCATCCGGACTCTCGTCACCTGCAGCAGGTTGCAGGTTTAAACTAAAAACAACATTTCTTTTGTTCCGTAGATGGACCTCAAGCTGATCTTGATGACATTTTTGGTCTTTTATGACTGTAACGCACAGAAAGGTAAGATTATTTTCTGCAGCGTCCATCTTTTGTGTCGTCTGACTTGCGACTGAAGCTCCTTTTGTCTGTTTTCCACAGAGGGGAACGAGTGCATCAGCGCCACTGCAAGATACTGCGGACAGTGCATCCAGGCTGGAGCCAAATGCGGCTGGTGCACAGACCCGGTAGGTGAATCCAAGCTGGGCTGAGGGGGGAAGATTTGATGTCATTATTGCTGGCAGAGCAATATGATTGGTTTTCCTCCGGCTTATTTTATTCAGTATTTAGCCAGTGAAGTCAGAAAATGACTTCAATTCTTTACCATATTGGGCTCTGATCCCAACACATTGGATTTGATATGAAACAGCTGACTTTCAGGTTTGATTCAAAAGGGTTGAACAATATAATCCTTTGAAATTTGGGGGCGATACTGATATTGGGGGCTTTAAAAAGCAGACATCTTATA
This sequence comes from Craterocephalus amniculus, assembly GCA_036024015.1. Taxonomy (NCBI): domain Eukaryota; kingdom Metazoa; phylum Chordata; class Actinopteri; order Atheriniformes; family Atherinidae; genus Craterocephalus; species Craterocephalus amniculus. Next base: position 5,840 of record JAVQJG010154319.1, read on the forward strand.
TATCAGCCAATATATAAAATAACACGATTGATATACACAAGTTACGTTCAGTACAGGAACACTTGTAATAACACAGAATATAAATCAAAACTAAGAATTAAAATGAGGAACTTTAACTTTTATAAGTAAATATGTATTTGTATGTGAATGTATTTATTAAGTAATTCATTTATTATAAGCTGCAGCTCACCAGAGTGCCCTCAAATTAAAGCTGAGAGTCTGAACTTAAAGCCCATATTGATTGGATATATGTATCTAGGATACTTTTAGGTAAAATAAATTTGTAAGTATCTATGTATGTCCATCTTTTGTCTCTGTAATTCCCTTTCCTGATGCTTCCAGGATTTCCTGAAACAGGGTGAAACTGTGTCGGCCCGGTGTGACGAGGTGGAGTCTCTAATAAAGAGAGGCTGTAACGAAACGTTGATTGAGAGCCCAAGCGGTAAACAGAAAGTCGTCAAGAACAAGAATGTTACAAATCGCAAGAAAGTTTCGGAGCAGAGCCCCCGACAGAAGTTAAAGCCACAGGACATCACTCAGATCCAGCCCCAGAAGATCCGCCTCACCCTCCGATCAGGTGCAGATGCAACCCAAACACAGCTGATCAGACGCTGTTTTTACCCGCAGCTTTCAGAGTTTAATGACGTGGTGCGTTTCATGCAGGCGAGCCCCAGACTTTCCCCCTGAAGTTCAAGCGGGCTGAAGATTACCCCATCGACCTGTACTACCTGATGGACCTGTCCTACTCCATGAAAGATGATCTGGAGAACGTGAAAAACCTGGGGACCAGTCTCATGTCGGAGATGTCAAAGATCACGTCTGACTTTCAGATAGGTAAGAGTTATCCCCCTAGCCAGTAACTGTGGCTTTCAGTCCAGCCAAACTCAAAGTGATGGGGAAATTCAACAAAGCATCGAATATTTGGATTTTTTATTTCACTATTTTAAAATCTTTTTTTTTTTGTTTGTAAAAAAATCGAATATTGGGAATTTTTTATGTCACAGTTATAAAATCCAATTTTTTGTTAAAAAAATTAAACATTGTGATTTTTTTATTTCACAATTTTAAATTCCATTTTTTGTTATAATTTTTTTTCAAATGAATTACGTTTTTTTTTTTTCTAATTATTTTTATTTATCTTTTTTTACTTTTCTTGTTGCGCATCATAGTAGCAGAATCACAAGAATCCCAATTTAAATTTATTCAGCGCCCAAAAAAATTGTAAAGGAATCAAATCGGGAGGAAAGCTTATCATCCCAGCATCACTTCATTGTCAGTAAACTCATGTTTCTGATTTAACGTCAAGGGGGGGGGCGTGTCGTCATTAAACTGATGAAACAGATTCCCAGTGGATATTTTTGTGATTGTAGTTTTCTTTTTTAACCCCAGACCACGTGGAAAAAGTTAAATGATGACAATGATTTGAGATTCCCTAGCAATATAAAGTACAATACAAATAAAATGTATTATTATTATAAGCTGATGAGGGATCGATCCTAGTTTCATTTCTCATATTCATTTCTCATTTCTCAATTTTATAAAAATGTCAAAATTTCCATAAAAAAATTATTAAATGCTATTTTTATCAGTTTCAGCTCATTCCTTCCCCTCCTTTGAAGGGAGGGAAGGAATCATTCTGCAGACGCATATACATACATGAATATGTCTGCTAATTATAACCAAGTCATACCACCATCAGAGGAGTTTAACACTGCAATGTAAGAACTAGTAAGAAATGCATTTTTTCATTGGGGACTTTTTGAATTTCCAATGGACCCTCTCAAATCGCTACGAGTGGATCAAAGTACTCAATACATTGACAGCTTATCAATATGACCGGATCTAACTTGCACACTAGAGTTTTGGGCTGCTTCTGTGGGATATGGGGTGCTTCACAGATGGGGGTTTCGGAAATCTTCCTGAGTTCATGGGATGGTTTTCAGTAGAGAATCATGTCTGCTTTTAATGCAGAAGAACCCCAGCATCCAGGTTTGCTCCGTTCATACAGAGATTCTCTGATGATCCCTCCATCCACGCTGTAGAATATCAACATTCAAAGTCCATTTTTTTTTGTCCCAGTTTGTCTCAGATTGGTGAACATCTGACACATCCTGACTTTCTGGAGCTGGGTCTGTTTCTAGGATCAGTTTTTGTCTAAAGGGAGCGACGTTTGCAACCTGCAGGATCCATTAGCTGCTCGGTACGCCCAGCGTTGCTGTTCTGACCTGCACAAACAAACCAGGTTAAACTCATGAGAAAGCTGCTCAGATGTCAGAATCATTTTCTCTTCTCATTCATTTATCCTCTGAGGCTCACGGTATAAATGTCTGCTTTTTATTTTATGTTTATATTTCGCCTTAAAACACTTTAACCTGCATTGTTTGAATTTTCAAAACAATCTCTGCTGTTCAGTTCCAGTTGTTTTGTCATTTTAATGTATGAAATCACGAGATATACAATGATACAAAAATCTAAGTGGGCAAGAAATTTTATATGTCACTCTGCCTAACAAACCATTTTTATAACTTAAATGTAAATATAGCTCGGAATTTAAAAAAAAATCATGTACAAATTTGGCCGATAACTCTTACAGGTTTTTTGCGCATCAATTCTCCTTCAAACTCGACGCTACACTAATAAAGTTGAATTGAAATGAAATTGAAATCCAATACCAAATAAAATTCAAGCCAGTATGGGTGATACCATGCCAATACCGATACTTGGTATAAAAAAGCATTAAAAATAAGCATTATTGCACAATAATCACTTGTGAGAACACATACTTATGAAAATGTTCATTTAACCACCAGTCCGATCAAATGAGGATGATTGATGTGGTTGTCTATTTATCTTATCTATTATCTTCTTCGTGATGACCGTTTCTTTCTGCATCAAACGTGATGGCAATAAACATGAAAAAGTGTCATAACTGGTTTTACTGGTCAAACGGCACCATTAAAACCTGAAATGGGACTGGAGACGCCGTCTGGCTTCGGGTCGTCATGAATCTGATACGCGATCTGTCTTTCCCGGAGGGTTAAAGTGAAATTATTCATATTGCTTTTGTTTTTGTGAAGGATTCGGGTCCTTTGTGGAGAAGACCGTCATGCCGTACATCAGCACCACCCCGGCCAAGCTGCTGAACCCGTGCACAGGCGACCAGAACTGCACCAGTCCGTTCAGCTTCAAGCATGTGCTGAATCTGACCAGCGACGGCAAATCGTTCAACACCCTGGTGGGCCAGCAGCAGATATCTGGAAACCTGGACTCGCCAGAGGGAGGCTTTGATGCCATCATGCAGGTGGCTGTGTGTAAGGTAGGCAGAATGCCCACACCTTTTCTTTCTGTACATTTTTTCATTTCACATTTCCCAGTAGTTGTTGACTAACTTGTGTTTTAAAATGTTTTTTAAACTTTAAGAAAGAAGCAGTTTTTTATTGCTTGTTTGCTCAATCTTTGTCTGAGTTTACATAATTATTGTAGAGAAAGTGGTGAATTTCTGCTCATAGCATGAAGTTGTATCTGTAAGGTTTTTGAAGTATACAGTGTCTTTAAATTTAAGAGTGTTGGTTTCTATGAAAAGCTTGTTCATAAGTTCACGGAATGAGATTTTAATTATTAATGATGCTTTGTCCTTCATCAGGAGCAGATCGGCTGGAGGGATGTGACCCGTCTGCTGGTGTTCTCCACCGACGCCGGCTTCCACTTTGCTGGAGACGGCAAACTGGGCGGCATCGTGCTGCCCAACGATGGGAAATGTCACCTGGAGAACAATGTTTACACAATGAGTCATTACTACGTAAGCTTTGCTCCTCCATACGTTGTTTTTAAATGTTTTATATCCACATTATATTCACAAATTTCTTCCATTTCCTCTTCAGGATTATCCCTCCATCGCTCACCTTGTTCAGAAGCTCAGTGACAACAACATTCAGACCATCTTTGCTGTTACAGAAGAGTTCCAGCCTGTTTATCAGGTTAGTTTTATATCTATTATTTTAGCCTTTTAAGGCGTTCATCGTCACTTTATTTTGCATGTCTTAAATATGCGTCTTTAAAAAGAAATTACGCTCTCTTACTGCTAAGCCTTAACATACTGTTATAAAACAAAAAATATTGTCCTTTTTGGTCTAAAATTAAGTAAATAACCTTGAAAGAGAATACGTAGCATTATATACAGAGAGTATGTTTAACTTCTTCTTGATGAGGACTTTTTTTAAGCATCTTATCTGAATTGACCTGCCTAAAATAAATGATTGCGTCTCAACTATCAGGGCTGTTTGTATAACTCTGATCTCTGCAGGAAGCTGACACATCTGAGATTACGACAGAAGTTACTGTCAAGATGTTGTATTGGGTCAGAGTAAATTCATCTGAACACAGTAGAACATGTAAATGTGTCCTCCTAAAAGAAAACCACGTTGCTGTCAGAGAAAACAAGAAGAAAGCAGCTCAGTTCACCTAGAAAGGAGTAGAGTAATCCTGGGAACGGGTTAAGTAATCCTAGGAATAAATTAAGTAATCCTAGGCATTTGTAAAGTAATCCTAGGAATGAGTTAAGTAATCCTGAGAATGAATAAAGTAGACCTAGGAACGGGTAAAGAAATCATAGGAATGAGTAATGTAATTTTGAGAATGAGTAAAGTAATCCTAGGAACGAGTAAAGTAATCCAAGGAACGGGTCGAATAATCCTGGGAATGAGAAAACTAATCCTGAGAATGAGTAAAGTAGACCTAGGAACGAGTAAAGTTATTTTCAGATTGAGTAAAGTAATCCTAGGAACAAGTAGAGTAATCCTAGGAATAAATACAGTAATACTATAAATAAAGTAATCCTAAGAATGAGTAAAGTAATTCTAGGAATGAGTAAAGTAATCCTTGGAACGAGTAGAGTGATCCTGGGAATAAGTAAAGGAATCCTGAGAATAAATAAAGTAATGCTAGGAATAAGTAAAGTAAACCCGTAGCCCCCCCACTCCCCTAAGAGGCACCATGAGGGTTCAGAAAGAAGAGAAGCCCAACATCCTGTTGTATGATGGGAAAATAAAACTTCACTGTAGGAACATCCTTCATCTCCATCTAAACCAGACCTACATGGTTCATTACATTTTTTATGTTTTATATAATCTGCAAAAATCTCTAGAAATGCTCATTATGTCATTGTATTCTGAACTTTTCCTTCAGGAGCTGAAAAACCTGATCCCGAAGTCTGCGGTGGGCACTCTGTCTGCAAACTCCAGCAACGTCATCAACCTCATCATCGACGCCTACAACGTAAGTTCTCCAGTCTCCTAGTTCCCCCTGAGCCTGAAGCAGCCGTGCTTTCCCCGGATAATCATACGCTCCAGTGCAGGAAATAACACAGTTCCCTCTGCTATCATCTGATTTTCTCAGTCTCTTTCCTCGGAGGTCATCCTGGAGAACAGCAAGCTTCCAGAGGGGGTGACCATTGCGTACAAATCCATCTGTAAGAACGGAGTGGTTAATGAGGGCGACGGTGGACGGAAATGCTCAGATATCTCCATCGGAGACGAGGTTAGATGTAAAAAACGGACTTATCCTCAAATGTTTGTCCATTCGGTAAAGATGTAAATACCTGGGGAGCACTGAAAATATAAACAACGATGGAATAATGATGGGAGAAAAAATCAATTACCAGAAATATCACAATTTTTGATTCAGTTTTCTGTGTACTTTTTTTCTCTTTTTTTCGTTTTTTTTAAATTGTAAATAAATGGGGAAAAAAAAGTATTTTTTTCTTTTTCTTTTTTTTTTTTTTTGCAGAAATATTGCGATATTGAGGAATCTGAATTTCCTCATGGTATCCAAAAAAGTCATAAAAGAATTGAATATTTTTGGATATTTTTACAAACAGAAAAATATAACCAACATTGCTGATAACAAACAGAAAGATGCTCCAAAACATAAAATATCCATCTTCCTCAGAGTGAAGTGGAACTAAGTTTTAGGAGAATTATGCTGAATAAAAATACTGTTAATAAAAATTAATAAAACAGCAGGGCTGAGACATTGGGCATTCCTCCCGATTCAATTCCTTTACGATTTTTTTTGGGTGCTGATTTGATTTAAATTGCGTTTCCCATGATTTTTCAGTTTTGCAGATTTTTGTGGAGAAAACGAAAAAGGTTACAAAAAATCTTATTGCTATAATTTTTTTTCTTAATTTCAACTAGGAAAAAACAAAACAGTATCCAGACCAACATTCTGCTACTATAATGCCCGACAAGACAAGTAAAAACAATAAATATAAATAATAATAAAAATGAAACAAAAAAATTATTAAAATTTTTTTTGCATTTATTTTAAAAAACAAAGGAATATTTATTTTAAAACTGTGAAATAAAAAAGTCACAATATTCGATTTTTTAAACAAAAAAATCGATTTTAAAATTGGGAAATAAAAAAATCCAGATATTCGATTTGGAAGTCACAGGTTCAGCTCCCCTTAGTGGCCAAAAGTTACACAGCACCCCTTATATTTGGAATTCATTCCAAGGTGACCTCTAACTCCCTAAAATCAGTATTTTCTCTTTTCCTTGGTGTCCAGGTCACCTTTAATATCAGCATCACATCTAAGGGCTGCCCCAAAAACGAGTCTGTGACCGTAAAGATAAAGCCCCTGGGCTTCACCGAGGAGGTGGAGATCGTCCTCGACTTCATCTGTGAGTGCGATTGCCACAAAGACCGCGTGGAGAACAGTTCAGAGTGCCACTTCGGTCACGGGACCTACGAATGCGGCGCATGCAAGTAAGCCTATATCCGCCATCGTCGCCGGCTCTGCGTTTAATCGCGCCGCAGTTTCACTGGAAAGTCTCAACCTTTCTGTCTGTCAGGTGCAACGAAGGCCGCGTGGGCAGAAACTGCGAATGCAGCAGCAACGACGTGGCCACGGAGGATATGGACCGGACCTGTCGCAAGGACAACGGGACGGACATCTGCAGCAACAACGGAGACTGCGTGTGCGGCACGTGCGAATGCAAGAAGCGCGACAACCCGGAGGAGCGCTACAGCGGCCAGTTCTGCGAGTGCGACAACTTCAACTGCGACCGCTCGGGAAACAAGCTGTGCGGCGGTGAGTAAGGCCGCTCCGGGCGATCGCCGTCCGCTCGGCGACATTCACAAACGATCAAACTTCCATCTGGTTTCAGGACACGGGCGGTGCGAATGCAGAATGTGCGTCTGCGACCCCATGTGGACGGGAAGCGCCTGCGACTGCTCTCTGGACATGCGGAGCTGCATGGCCAGCAACAAGCAGATCTGCAACGGGAGGGGCACGTGCGAATGCGGCACCTGCAAGTGCACTGACCCCAAATTCCAGGGGCCAACGTGTGAAACCTGCCCGACCTGTCTGGGAGTCTGCCCCGAGCACAAGTAAGACGTTTTAATCCGTTTGATGTTCAGATTTTTTAGATAAAATGACCATAATAGGCTTGTTTTGATAATTCCTTCAGCCACGATGTGATGAAGGTAGACAGGTCCACAGTGAAGGGATCAGTTAAACAAGAATTATAAAACTTCTGCAAACAAAAGGATAAAATTAAGTTTGTTAGTTAAAATAAGAAAAATACAAGGTTTTTATTTTTATGGTGGATAATGGAGGACAGAAATTTTTAAAAGAAGAAAACAAGAAAATGGCACATTTTTAATGAGAGTTTTAATACCTCTTTAACTCAGAATAAAAGTTAATTCTGCTCTAAAAAGGTGAAAACTGAGCAAGTAAACACTTTATTCCTGATTTAAAGTTAATCCTGAATAAAGAGGCTGGTTTATTTTACTTTTAATTCTGAATCAGATAATTCCTCTCTCATCCTCTATCCTGTTATCAGGCAAGCTGCAGCTTCATAACTAGAATCCACATCAAGCCAGAATTATTCTTATTACGATGTTTTCTCATGTTGATGAAAAGAAATTAAGCAGGAAGGAGAGTTTTTAACTTCCGGTCATTTCCACCATCCAACCAATCAGAGTCTTTCCTAGCCCCTGGATTTAAAGCAGAATTAAGAAAACGTGTTTTCCATGTAAACCTTCATTCAGAATTAATATTTCCATATAAACCCGAAGGAGAAGATTTTCATTCTGAATTATTTCATTTGAAAGTATTAATCCTGCCAAAACCTGCGCCCTCTCCTCCAGGGACTGCGTGGAGTGTCGGGCTTTCGGCACCGGCGAGAAGAAGGATGAGTGTAAGGAGAAGTGCAGTTACTTCAAAATGATCAAGGTGAAGGACCGAAGCCAGCAGCCGCAGCCCAACACGGAGCCGTACCCGGTCATGCACTGCAAGGAGCGCGACTCCAACGACTGCTGGATGTTCTACACCTACGCCATCAACAACGACACAGAGACGGAGGTGTACGTGGTGGAAAAGCCCGGTGAGCAGCGCAGAGGGAGGCGGCCGGACGGGACGGGGGGGGGAGAAGGTGTGCTGATTTCCACCCTCCTGTGTTTCAGAGTGCCCCTCCGGCCCCGACATCATCCCCATCGTGGCGGGCGTGGTGGCCGGCATCGTCCTGATCGGCCTGGCTCTGCTGCTCATCTGGAAGCTGCTGATGATCATCCACGACAGGCGGGAGTTTGCCAAGTTCGAGAAGGAGAAGATGAACGCCAAGTGGGACACGGTGAGTTCCCGCACCATCAGATCCCAGTTATTCATTGCTGAGACTAAAAAAGGGAAACTGGTGGAGGCTGGGTGCAGTTTTTGGGGAATGTTATGCACTTTCCTGGGAGTGGCCGCTGCTCCTACCCTCCCTGTTCCCTGCCATTGTCAGCCAACATCAACATGCCTCGAGCCTGAGTTCCCACCTTCATGTGCAGGGACGGTCCGCCATCTAGTGGTAGGAGTTGGTCAAAGCCTCAGTGGCAGGGCTGCAGATGCTTTTCATTTAGGAAGTGGGAGACACCCAGTTTCACCACAACATGAAAGCAACATGAGCTTTGTCTGGGTTTAAAGTCGTCCCACCCTGATCCGAAGCATCGTCTGTCTGTGAAAGCTGACCAATGAGAAATGAAGTCCTTAAAACTTCCATGTTAATGGGAGTTGGAGCTTCTCTCCTCATCAGCCTAAATAACAAACAACGACCAGAGTGTGTGTGTGTGTTATATAAGGAATAAATCTCACATTAATCATGAAATTGATCCGGGTTACTTCAGGGCTCCTCATGGTCAGAATGAGACAAAGATTTAACCCAAAGACTGTCTGAGACTGAGCCAAAAAAATAGAAAAGAAAAAGGGATTTATTAGTATCAGATATATTAGGAATATATCTGATATTAAACTAAACAAATGTGAACAGAGGCTCCGGCACGGGAAAGCACATAGACTGGCTGATCGGGACATTTTTACACAGACGGAACTAAGAGAGTCGCTATGAGGATGAGGAAGTTAAACAGTCCCCCACTAGAAAAGCCCTCCCACATGGTCTGAGGGTCACGGACCGGTCTGGTTCAGCCTCAGCTGTGGATGGAAGTATAACCTCTGAAATGTTAAAGCTGCTTTATGGTTTTACAACATGTTTTTATTTCAGTTCAGTTCTCATTTTTTAGCCAGGTACCCTCTAAACCAGCTTCAGTTTCCACACATGCCAGTAAAATATCCATCCATCCATCCATCCATCCATCCATCCATCCATTCATCCATCCATCCATCCATCTTTTCACAAACTTCAAATTTATTACATGTATTTTAGATTTAAACATAGTACACATTGATATTTAATTTATTTCATGCAGTTATAGATTCATTACAGCTTCCAGATCACAATGAACTGTAAAATGTTTGATCCCAGGTATCTGGATGTATTTAGTATTTTAAAATATTCTCAGAGTAACTTTTTTTACATTTAATTTTACATGTACTCTCATTCAGAGATTACTTGGGTTGGCTAAACTTAATCAGGTTTCTGATGATAAACTCTAAACTATAATCAAACATCTTGAACATGAACCTGCAGAACAAGTCCTTTCATAACTCAAACGGATAATATAAGGGCGTTAAATCTGGACATTGGTGCCTGATGGAAACTGGGATGAGGAGGCGTTTACCATCGACCCTCTTTATGTCTTCTCTGTCTCCAACCTCAGAAAAGCCCACATGATTCTCACTTTTTATTTCTCATCTCATCTTCCTGCTTTTTTCTTTGCTGATGTTCTTTATTCTCCTTTTGCTGAATTTCTGTCTTCAATGTCTGCCTGTAGCAAGAAAACCCCATTTACAAGAGTCCAATCAATCAGTTCCAGAACCCAAACTATGGACGTAAAGCTGCTGTCCTTTAAGTTTGTATTTCTTTTCCTCCTTGGCTCCATCTTTCTGCATGGCCTGTTTGTGTTTCACGTTCACTTACTTCCGTCTTTTTCCCCTCGTTTATTTTTCACGGTTAATCTGGTTAAGGTAGATATGTTTAAAGAAGACTGCATGAGTGTGCTGTGGCAAACCATCCACCAGAAGGTTCATAAATATGAGAGTTTTGGGGGGAAACTAAACCACAATGTTATGGTAAGTATTCTATACTTTTACTAATACGACAGTTTGGTACGTCGTCACAGCAGCATGGCTGTTTATGAAGTGTGATGTGAATAAAACCCCACTTCCAAAAGAGTTGAGACGTTGCATAAAATGTAGAACAGAATTTAGTTGTTTGCTAATCTCATTAAATATATTTAATTTCCCAGTAGAGCGTAAACATCGTATTTTATTCCCAGTACAATGTAAATGTTGTATTTTATTCCCAGTAGAACCTAAACATCCTATTTTATTCCCAGTAGAACGTAAACGTCGTATTTTATTCCCAGTAGAACGTAAACATCGCATTTTATTCAGTAGAACGTAAACATCGTATTTTATTTCCAGTAGAACGTAGAAATTGTGTTTTATTCCCAGTAGAACGTAAACGTCATATTTTATTCCCAGTTTATTCAGTCAGGTGACTTTATTTCAGCCAATCTATATTTATATTTATCCCCGTGTTTAATTAAAGGTCGTAGCTACAATTTTTTTATATCAAAAATTACTTTTTCATAAATAAAAACATCCACAGAACAGCTAGAGTGAGCAGAATAAAAGTTTGCGTTTTCATTTACTGAATTATATGAAAATAGGATGTAAATGTAAATAATTGTTTTATTCATCTTGACGGGACCAAAAAATATAAGTATATACATGTAGGTACACTCATGTGCACCCACACACAAACACACACACGGAGGGCTATGGTGAGGAAAAACCAAAGACCTAAAAATGACATCAATCCATTAAACCCAAATCAAGTAAATAAAAACCAGAACAAAGACTTAAATATTAAATCAAAGTAAAACAATAAAACAAAGACAGTTAAAAAGCTGATAGGAATTAAAATAAAAAAACAGATGTTTGGGTGTGTAAAGAAGTAAAGATGGGAGGATGGAGGGAAGGTGGAGGCGGAGAGCAGCTTCAGCAGGTCTGTCTTCATGAGGACTGACTCTCCTCTAGTGGCCGTTAGAGGAACTGCAGCTTGTAGACGGTTCAGCTCACAGTTCAGTTCAGATGTGTCCAGGTTCGGTCCAGATATTTCTGCTGGCCAGGGTTCAGACAGGAAACTGAGGCAGATGAATAAAATCTGAGAAATATTAATTCGTGATTTTACTGTTATTTTTGTCAGCAGTGTTTGGAAATGTGACCACATGGAGCTGGTTTCAGTCCAATAAACTCAGTTACAATAAATATAGTTTCACTCTTTTATTCCAGATTTTTAAAACGTTTTTAAAAAAATTTCCCAATAAATTATTTCATTTTACCAGGAATTTTTAAAATCACAAACTTAGAATTTTTTTTAAATTCTCTGAAGTTTATTTAAATTCAAATGTTTACTATACACCCTATTTATTCATCTATATTCATTTATCTTTAATTTACATTTGATAATGTTATAGTTTGATAAAAGGATGATTAATGTAACCTTTGATTTATCTTTTATCTTTTCATTCTGTGATTCTGGCTCCAACATAAATTCTCTGCCTGATTTCTGTGCAGATGTTGAACCAAACAAAAACATTTCTGCGCCTGTCACTTTAAGACCCGCCTCTCGAGACATTCTGATTGGTCGGTGTGAACCCCAAACTAAGGAGATGTGAAATATTCAAATTTGTTTCAAATGACATCATCGTGAGGAAGAAAGTCCAGATTAAAAAACGAGGCGTTCAGGAGCTGTGTTTTACCTGGATGGCGCCGCAGGTCAGGCAGCGTCTCAGAGAAGGACCAATCAGAGTCTTTGGTTCTTACAAAGCTGTAAACTGTTTATTATGACATCATAGCAGCAGAACGAATCAACAGAGCGAAAGGTACATTTGTTATAAAAGACACACCTCTTGAACAAACACCTGTCTGTAAGCCCCTCCCCCAGGTGCTACATCAGACCATGCGGAGCATGTGATTGGCTACGAGCCGTCCAGGGAAGAGCAGAGAAAACAAACGTTCAAACCAGGAAGTGGGTGTGTTTGTGGGAGGGGTCACATCTCAGTCTCAGCCAATAAGCTCTCACCTAGACCTGACGTCAGCGTGACCATGTGGGGCCCGGAGTCTGTAGGGTCAGAAAAGGACATGTTTAGACCCCGGCGCCGCATTTCTGGATCCGCCGAGACCGTCACCATGACTCAGCAGTTTCAGATCAATCTCCTGTGATCGGACAAAATTTTACAAAACTCACAAATTCACAAACGCCCTGACCCAGGAACCAGAAACACAGTCACGGTTCTGTTTCCTCTTCATGCCAAGCTAGGCTAGGCTAGGCTAAGCTAAGCTAACTAGCTACAACATCATGACCTCAGAACTTATCCTTCAAGAAAACTGATCGGAAACTGATCTTTTTATGTCATCGACTGATACTGTGCTTCCTCTGCCCTCGACTAGTCATAACAAAACGTCACGAAAATTCAGTCACAGCAGCAACAAAACTGAACCTCAAGACTTTCTGATAATTTTAAAATCCCAAACCAGAAGTTTTGCATATTAATATAATTTTTTATATAATTTATATATAATATATATATATATATTATATATAATATATATATATATATATATATATATATATATAATATATAATTTATAATTTATATATATAG
>JAVQJG010154323.1:0-13349 GCA_036024015.1 Craterocephalus amniculus
ATGCCGATCGGAGCCGAGCCGTTTAAAGCCGATTTTAACCCGGGTCGCTGAGCCTTTCACATCGCCACCAAAAGCCGATTGTACGCGGGTTTAAACGGGTTTTTTGACCAGTGTGAAAGAGGTATTATTGTATGTTTTTAAATTTGGACCCCAGGAAGACCAGCTGGTTGCCATGGCAGCAGCTTATATGGGTCCATAATAGATGTTAAAAGATACATATCTTTGACCTTGATGAACTTCACACGGTCGCTTTACTGCAGTTCCGTGTTCATTTCCACACGTTGCGGCTTGTTTTAGATAAAGGAAGATACACAAGGATCCACTTCGGGATTCCTTTCCCACTTTTATTACCAGCCAATTATTCAGAAAGTTATTGCCTGCTGATGACAGACGACACACAGACATACATACAGTAGCTACGATATGATCCGTAGAGAGAAAGTTACTGTTTTACCGCTTTACTGCTATTGTTTCTGGTTTTATTTTGCGCTTTCTTTTACTTCTATTACACGTTCAGCACTTTGTTTCCACCCACATTGTGTCAAAGAGCTATATGAACTGCTGAGTTAATGTGTCTTCCTCATTTTGAGATCATGGATAAAATAAAGACAAACTAATATCTTAATGATTTATTGCAGGCCAACATGACCTGCAGAGCTCCTCAGGGTCTGCATGAGAATAGTGGAAAGGAAAAAACCAGAGGATATTCTCCAGGGTGAATGGATGAGTGGATGTAGGTGAGTCGATAAGCAATGCTGAGGAGTTCCAGGCTCGGCTAGGAAGCAAAATCCAAGCTAAGGAAGGAAAGAAATGAATCTGTTTACCTCTGGGACCGGGCAGCTTGCTGCCTCTGAAGGGCTCTGTCGTCTGAGACAATCATCTCGTCTGAAAGCCGGCAAACTTACCTGTGATGGCGGAGCTCCACTTCAAGGCTTAGCAATGATTCCCCGGCTTTTGATTGGCTGCTCATGGAAGAAAAGTATTCACCTCACAACAAGAACATGTACAAACAATGAAATTGTTTTCAAGAATATATGAGCACGGAAACAATTAGAGTGTTTGGCTTCTTATTGAGCGGCTGCAGACAAACAAAAGAAAGTCATGAATATTTATGTTTCTCACTTCGTGACTTGATTGAATTGGATCGGCGCCCAGTCAGATGGCTCCCATCATTTCCAATCATGTGGAGGGCTGAAACAATACATATTGTAACTGTTCCTGGACAGTTGAGCTGTTTCTGAGATGCAGCATTAAGGTCCTGTTGGAATGATCACATGACCGACTGAAGATGTTCACAGTGTTTTACGGTCAACGCTTCTGTGAAATCTACAGGAAACTCATCAGTGTTTCTGATAAATGAGTGACAGATGAAGAAATCATTTAGATGATTCTAGACTTTTTCCAGCTTTTACAGAAACTTCCCACCAACATTCCCTCACGTTGGATTAAGCTCAGCTCCATCAGAGAGCAGGTCTGCTCCTCCGGTAAAGTCCTGCAACCTTTTTGCTTTTGCTATCATTATCACTTCACTGTTGCTATTACTATTACTACAACTATTATTACTTCTAAATTTCAAATTCAGATTTATTCATTCATAAAGCGCAATGTCAAAGTTCATAAAAGACAATAAACCTGAAATATAATCATTTCTTTCATACACAAACCCACATGCAATCACAAAGACTCTGCCGTCTTCCCAAACATAACCTCTGCTCCCAGTGACTCTGTTCTCTTAAAAACCTGGTTTCTCTCTGAAACCCTAAAAGGTAAAGATTTAAATTAGCTGTGATATTGTTTTACTATAATTATAATTATTACTATAACCACTATTATTGTTGCTATGATTACATTGTCATTTTTATCATTATTATTTCTTTTTTTTTTTTTGATTTTTTTATTAGTATCACTAATTAACTTTTCCTTTCTTTCTTCCTCTTTCTTCCCTGTGGAGTAATCGAATACACAGTTATGTAACTACGCCTTGTATGTTTTGTCACATTTGTGTTTTGTTGCCTTTCTGTGTTTCTTTTTTTGAGTGTCTTCTGTTACTGTTTGCATTACCACAAAAAAAAGGGTCAAGCTGACATGAATATTACAGGACAGTGTGCATTTCATGAGCATGAAGCAGCATCTGTCTCACAAACTGGTCCAGAGACGAGTCTGCAACATTAAATGTGGAAAAGTTTTACAAGAGGCAGACAACTTCACACTTGCTCTGTAAATTGGAGCTTGTCGCTAAGGCAACGATTTTCCCTGAGAACCATCAAATTCAGCAGATATCCAAGTAAAAACAAGTGTTTGACTGAGTTCCAGCGATTAGGCAGCAATTTGCAGAGCGGCTGTTTGGTTCTGACGTCTAGCGTTTGATTTTGTTCCCTAACAAACGGCAGCAGGGAGCCTTCTTCTTCTTCTCCCCGAGCTGATCCAGTCAGGAGGACCTTTACTAATTGGTGCTGATGAGAACACATCTGAGTGTGCAGGCATTTAATAGCAGCACTACTCCTCATCATTTTCACTGATAGGAAAATTCTAACTCAACCTGGAAAAATCCACTTAATGCCACTGAGTTAGTTCACAGCCTGAGCAGGCTGATAAATATACAGTAGAGATGAAATTGCAAAGAGAAAGTAGAGCTTTCCACAGCCAGTCTCCACAAAATCATCTAAATTCTGCTTTTTGTTTCAGTTTTGGAAATGAAATCAAAAAGTGCACAGAAGAATCTGATGTGACAACGTTAAGACCCAACAGTCTGTGGCATTCATCTCTGTCGGGGCCACATCATTTCAGACAGAATTAAAGCAAGACTTCTCTGAAATTTGGAAGAGTAAAAATGAAACGTAACCGCAGAGAAAATGTTTGCATATGCCAGGAGGGTGCACAGCTGCTCAGAGAATAAAGCCTTCATGCAGAGTGGTGAGTCACCATCCGAAGAAAATACACACACACACACATAAATAACTCAAACAACTGGAGACTGAAAAGAGTATTTCTCTAAAATAAATGGTTAAATAAGACATTGTTTTTTAGTTTAACTGAGTAGACAAATAAAAAATGTTATTAATTTTGCGATTAATCAGAAGTTAACTCAGGACACTCATGCAGTTAATCATGATTAAAAATCTGACTGCTTGCCCTATACATGCACATGTAGCCTATATACATGCACACATGTATACATTTCTCCTTTCCAGCAGTTTTAATGTGAAGCTGAGTTAAATGTCCTTTAGTTCCTGAGTTTGAAAGGATGTGATCATAATGACTCTCCAGGTGGAGCAATGACTCATCCTGCCATTATTTTAGTTTGTGACATTTAGCCAGTGACTCATATGGTACTACTACCCTAAAATACACGGGACTCCCCACCAGTCGGTTAGAGCTGGACAAGCTCTTCAGACGGGGGTCAGATGTCGTCCAGAAGCATGAGCAACCATTCGGCACCACTTCCTGTCCACCAGCCTCCCCATGATGAGCATTTTGATGTGAATTCTCCAGGATGATGATGGGAGCCATAAATCCCAGGTTCCAGTGAGGGATTGGAGCAAAGCTAGGTCCCGAGCTAAGAACAGCTTCCACCATGGGCAGGAGGCGGAGTCATGGAGGTCACCAGATCAGCTAGATCAGTCTTTTTATCATTTAAGAGTAGAACATTTTCTGACACCATGCTTTCATTTGTGCAATGCAATTTAAAAGTTGGTTTGCAGAGAAGCCCTTTTCCTGTCTCAGTGGCAGGTAAATTTATCATCATTCTAAAAATGAAATGAGACAAAATTGATCCAAGAGAGAGCAGGTACAGAGAAAAGAGAAGAGAGCCAATTATAGAGCCTTGAGGCGCTCCACATGAGAGAGGTGCTGCACCATTTGCAGTTCTAGAAACTTTTCCGTCATGCCTCTCTTTGTGAGGAATAAACATTCAACAAGAACGTCGGATATCTGACTACGTCACTCGGGCAGAACCGGCCCCGTCTTCTCCGTTAGCGATGGCCACTATTTCCAGACCCGACTGCTGGCCCGAGTCACTGCTGGTCGCCGTCATGGAGTCTTCCCTGACTCTGTCTGCCACACGGCCGACTCCTAGAGGCGATGTTGTTGTAGTTCTGACTGGGAACTCAGAAAACCCAACTTCTTCTTGATGCTTTTTTGAGGTTTGATAAAAATGAGTTGGTACTTTGCTGCCAACGGGTGGTCTGGAGTCTGGTGGCCCGATTCCCCGCTTGGAGAACCACTGAGCGACATGTCCAAAAACACGAGTCGTTTTCTATCAGACAGACCCACCGGACAGACAAACAGTCAGATGGAAAGACGGGCAGGAAGGCAGAATAACTTTGCTTTTTTTCCAGTTTTTGGCTGACAGGACTTAAGATGAATCTTTTATCTGTGATGTAACGTCTGAATGAGAAACATGCTGTTAGTACGAACGTCTGCCTGTTTTTCTGGTGAATTAATTCACCAGTATGAATTACTGGTGATAAGGCTCAAATTAGACGTGTTAGAAGTAAAAGAAAACCTCCAGCTGAAAGAGATGCATAAAAGTATTTCCTGCATCAATGATCACATTATTCCTGATTACTGTCAAGCCTGAAAACGCTTCATCATGTAACCAGAGGTGGACGTGTTATTACTAAGATGAATTTACTGAAATGGGAAATTACAGCTGCAACTTATTAGGCAGGAGCAAAAACATTTCTTTAAGTCTGACTTTTCTGTTTGACAAACGTCACAGCCGACTAGCCTTTGTCTCTGCGCTCCATTTCAGCAGCCAGCACCACTCCTGCTCCAATTTTACGCTTTTCTAGACACAAGTTGTGGGCCAGACTAACACGCTGAGCTGCAATGATTTTTAACCGCGAATGCTGTTTTATTTGTGTTTTTATTACTTTGAAGAAAATACAGTATCTGTAAAAAGTTTGGATGCACGACCGGCATCAGAGAAAAATGCTGCAAAGCCACAACAATAACGGGGAAGAACACACGGGCTGACAGGAACCAGTTCATGACCGCAGAGCTACAATACAGGCTGAACAGAGGAGGAACACAACTGCAGGAACAACTGTAGACGTGCAGACAAGATGCAGCAGCATGTCCACACATCCACACTTTTCTCAAGCAACTGTGTGAGATAAAAACAAACAAACAGTTGTTTTAAATATTTTCATACATTGTTGCTATTTTATACTGTTACAAAGCAAAATACTAAGATTTTCATTTGTGTTCTGCCATTGGGTTTGTTGATTAAAAGCGTTTTATTTGACACAACTCTTTATACTACTTTTTATTATTATCATTCTAAAAAAACAGTCAGGCTGTAGAAATGATGCTGAAAGCCTGATTGAAATGCTGTGTTGGGCCTTCACAGAGCTGTGAACTGAACCCAAGGACAGGAAGTAAAGAAGCAAACTAGCAAACAGGGCAAAGAAACTAACCATGGCTGTCTGGGCGTAACGATTTGGCCCTTCGTATGGGCGTGATGTGGCCCTTGGTTGGGCGTAATCATTTGGCCCTCTTAACCTTTTTGTCTTCTTCATTTTCTTGTAGATTGTGTTGCAGTTACTCCCGCTAACTGCTCGCTGTTACCTCAACAGCAACAGAGGATAATCAGCATCGCTGACCCACCAGTTTGTGCTTTCAGGTCTTACAGAGGAAGGAAAAAATGTTTTCTTCTTTAAACAATGAAAAGAAGAAAGATGCCTGACTCCAGGCAAGTCAGTGGATTTTGGGGCAAGCATCAAAGACCAGCTGAAGGTCGTATGGAGGTAAACTCGCACCATATTGTGTTGCATAAGATTCCCTTTCATGTGAATTGTATGCTAATATGTGGTGCATGATTTAGAAGGACTTAATTGATGTAGATAATTTATTCCGCTCCAGCTTCTGGGCCCTTTTGTTTTATGAAAGTTTCCACCTCCTCTGGTTTAACCTGGTTTCTCTCTGTACTTCCACCAACATCCTTTTTCTGGACAAATCACAAGGCTTGTTGAATGCACTGAAGAAGATTTAACAAACATCTGAATTTAGGAATAATGTGAATCTTCTTGGTTTCATTAGCGACCATATCCCTTGATGCCATGCAAAGACTACCGGGTGAAGAAATGGAGGAGGAATAGTTTACTCTAATGACCACCTCGGGTACTTTTTTGCTAAAAGGTCGACCGAAGGTTTGAACTCTGCAGCTACAGCGGAAAATCCAAAAGATACATTTGAAACCCTTCTTTTCTGATGATCTTCCCTGATAAATGCTTTTCTTATGGCTACACAGCTGTTCAGTCCCGATCCCATCGTCCTAGGGCGGATGTTCTTACTGTCACCATTAAACATGAGCAGAGTTAACAGCCAAACTATGAAGGATCAGTGGTTCCCAAACTGGTGGCAGGGACCCCTAAGGGTGGGCCCAGGCATGTTGGGGCGGTGTGCAAGGTTGGATAACCTGGCAAAACATCACAGTTTGCTTGCAGTTCTGCACTTTGCACTGCTAGCATAACATGGAGATATTTTCTTAAAGGGATACTCCGCCCTCAGAATGATGTGCCTTCATTTTTTTACTCATCCTCATGCTGACTGACACGTTGGAACACTTTCTTGATATTCATCATGTAGCCGGAGATATCGGGAGGTTTATCATTTGCCTCGTTTCGGCTACAAAAACTTGTCAATATTCCTCCATACTGCTCGTCCAATGCAGTCCGTGGGTCCTGAGTGGGTAGCATCCATAATTTACTCACAATGGCATCATTTAGTATATTTTTACAGCCCAAACCGTTAGCCAGTTTACTCCCTGGATGTGTGCGCATCGCTCACACAAAATACAATCACAGACAAAAAAATGGGATAAGTTGCAACACTTGAAAAAAAACAACAAACATCCCATGGCCACAGCAGACACAGCTCCTCCCTGTATGATGCTAATACCAGTTCATATGTGCCACTTATGGTTCATCCCAGCGCTGCCATGCTGTTGGGACTGAATGTCAGCTGATTGTAAAAACTTTATGACAACTCATTGTTTCCTTCTGAACGGCTGTTTTGTGCATGTCATTAAAATGCATCCCTTCCTCTACGCTGCCGATCCCTGTGGACCAGAGGGGCCGCTTCGGTCGCAAGCTGTTGGGATTCAAGGTTAAAAAAAGATCCATAAAGAAAATAAAACAAGACAAGGCACTCAATAATAAACACACCATCTTCCCCACCGTACAGCTGCACTGGACCACCTCCAGCTGTCACACGTCTCAGTCGGGCTAGGTTGTTCCCTTGGGGTGGGGGTGGGGGGGTATCACTCCCAGCTGTGGAAAGTATATCTGTCATGAAAGCTCCAGCCAAACTGCTCCCGGTGTGGAGGAGTCCTGTCGCAGTGTGATGCGACAGAGCCGGCTGACGGGGAAGTTCAGCTTAAAGTCATTTCAGAGGACAGTTTGATCACATGACCTCTCTACGCTGCACATCCTGCTCTATGTTTCTGGGGACGTCGTCTCTGCTTAGACATCCGCTGGGTGCAATGAATCTGCCTGATGTTCCGCCATCACGATCATTTCCTCCAGCTCTGTCCACTCCACATCTTTCTCTATCCTCAGCATGTCAGAGTGTGGCTCTGGGTTGATGCTCTTCATATTAATGTTGTCTCCTTACTGGCCTCACGCTTTGGGCCTCCCATGAAATAGCTTGAGGCATTTATATGTCTCTTTTCACTACATTCAAGTATGTAACTTTGATTATAAATTTAATCGAGAAAGAAAGTTCCTAATAAATGCTAATAAAGGTCTGAGGGACCAAATTACCGCAGCTGCACATCAGTCAGTGTATTTTTAATGTCTCTAAAATCTTTAAGTCAGATTTTATGGACGATTTGTGCCACACTATCCTGTTTGTACACAAATCAGACAGCAGGGATGTTAAATCCTCCCAGTCAACAAATGGTTTTGGCCCAACTGCAGCTTAAATCTAATATGACAGATAGCTGGACTCATCCCAGACTCTGGGAGAAGAATGTGCCAGACAGCAATGTACAACAACCGCACCGTCCCGAGGGATAGAGCTAACTGCGTCTGTAACTGGAGATACACCCAAGCATGGCCTAATCTGACCTGGCAGCTAAATATGCTACATAACCATCTAATACTTACACTCAACCAATCACAGGAGTTTCTTGTGGATATATGTAAATATTGTTAATTCATTCATTAATTTATTTATTTATTTATACAGAGTATAAGGGATGCACTGATGTCACTATCATTTAGAAATCAGAGGTGATTGCTTCTTGTTTATGTTACTGTAAAATCTGAATATGTTCCAGTTCATTACACACATCTAAAGCTGTTTCTATGATATTCCTTTTTGTCTCATGCGTTTTGTTGCAGACGATGCAGATGCCCGGGAGAGCGCACAGACACAGATGATATTATTAGCTCTGGACACTGACAGCTGCATCCAGGATGACTCTACAGACCAGAACAAGTGTCACCATGTTTTTATGTGCAGTTTGTCAAATGATATCATATCATGTACTTTATGTACACACACACACGCACACACACACAAAGCATGACTCTAGAGCAGATATCCGTCTGACACCTGCCCATCAGCTCCAGTTTGCAGCAGGAGTGCTGCTTTCTGTGTTGGTTCAGCTCTGCATGCGCTCTGCAGAGGTCGGTAGTGGGAATGTGCTCTCTGAGCATTGTATGGAGAGCCATTATGTACCTTTGGCTAATAAATGCTGCAATATGAGGCTAAATGGAAAAAAAGTTCTGGACAATATTGAAAATTGTGCAGGAAATCTGAATGTTGTGGCCCTACAATTCCAATACAGGGATAATTGAAGGAGGACTGGATATTGAGCTTTTAATTTGTTGTGCCCTTAGAGAACAGAGACCTGCTTTTCGTCTGAGTTATTAGAAGTAATTCAAGTCCCATTAAGAATTCTCCTGGAATGTTAATAGAGGTTGATGAACTGACCAGGAATCTATAGTCATTTAGTGGAGAGGGTGATGAACAAAGTATCCACTGAGCCCTGATGGAGCTCATGCACTCCTGTATATAAACTCCATCTGAATGTGACATTAGTGAGCAGCTAATGGATGCCAGATATTCTGAAATGGACTCAATGAACGCTCCGTCTATTCCCATAAGTGCAAAGAGAGTGAGAGTGAAGTAGCTTCAAAGCCTCAGCGCTGCGGAGCAGTCGGCAGGTAACCAGGAGTATAATCTGATTTTCTCTGGCCCGGCCTCCCTGTGCAACATAAAAACAGCTGTGGAAGTTTTGTTTGTCTCAGCTGTTCGCCTTCATGTGGCTCTAAAGGTTCTTTGAAGCAAGTACTTCACTCCTGAAAACTGCAGCCCATTCTCATCTTAATGAATAAATCAGCTGGTAAAATATGTGAGGCACTCTAAAATGGAAATGGGAACGCTGACCCAGCAGCATCATTCAAGCACCAACATATATTATCAATTCAAGCCCCTGTCTTTCTTATCAGTTGAGTCACTGTGATAACTCACGGACTAATTTATTTTTATATACTTAAAATTGTTTTTTTTAGGGGGGGGGTTATACATTTGTAGAAATGTGTTATCCAGGAAGCACTAATAATTAACTGAATAAGCTAGTTCACATTCTGAAATTTGTCCAGCAATATTGAGTTTCAAACATAATTTTATTAAGAAAAAAAAACTATTTTAAAGCTTGAATATCTTTTATAATCCCCTTTTCAAACAACCTACATCAGCAGAAATAATAACTACAGAATAATAACTAGAGACTTTGCTTGTCTTTTTGTGAGTTTCCTGCCTTTGGTTTCAAGCTGAACTGTGGCTTGATGGCATGAAACACTGATTTACACATTACTTAATGCACAACAGAGTTCAACAGGTAAGATTTTAAACTGACACATGAGAAGCAAGCTCTCTGGATAATTCATTATCCAGCCCCCATTTCATCATGAGCTCCCACTGAAGAGTGTGAAATGATAGTTGGAGGAAGGATCAGTATGAATACGAGCTCACATGCTGATTTGTTTGCATTTAATCATCTTTGAACGGAGAGTGTGAACATTGTACGAAGTTAGAGAAAACCGACTCAGTATCATTGTGTATGTGTAACATGGTTTGTAAACCGTTTAAACCATTTTGTTTGTAACTTTCAAATGTGTGTTCAAATGCACACGCAAATATCTGGAAATTATGAACATAAAATAAATTTACACATGCACAAAAATGCACAGAAATTCTGTGCACGTTCTTTATCTTCAACTTCAAGAAAAGTCTCTGCAGATAAATTGTTGATTTCTTGTGCCCGAATCACCTGGTGTGCATTTTTGATGACGAATCAGAATTTATGCACGGACCAGTTTTCAAACTCTTCCGAGACAGAGCAAGAGCAAGAGATTGGAAAAGAATCCAGACTGGAGGGATCTTCTAGTTCAGGTATGGTGAAGATGATGCTTGATCAGCCGTCAACAGGGGGCGCATCACTTAGAACATCTGATAAAGTTCTTTAGTGCATTTGTAAATAATGTGTCAGCCCGTATGTTAGCAAACATCCTGCAGATTCAGTCCCCCGTCAGTCCGGAGAACATTCAGTTTCTCTGTTTGTCTCCAGCTCGTCTCATGAAGGTGATGAACTGGAGAAGTTGATGCTAGACCCTCTCACCGGCTTCACATCCTCCATCCCAGACTATGAGAAGGGAGATTCACCCGCACTTCCCCTGTCCCCTCTGCTCTGCAGCTGAGAGAAGAAGCAGAAGACTAAAGCTGTGTGACGGAGCAAGATGTCGGACCGAGGAGCTCGGCTGTTAGAGGACGAGGACTGGACACCTGGAATCTCTCTGCAGGAGGTCAAACCTCCAGATGGAAAGGCTAACAACTGGTCCACAGGCAGCTGAGCTGTGTGAGGGATAGCTCAGGGGTGATAGCTGGCTGGAGATTACCAGGCTGCAGGTTTGATTCCCTAAAAGGGTGGAGGGACCAATGAGCCTTTTAGCAGATGCTTTTATGAATTTGTATCGAAAGCCAACACTGTCCATGATGTCAATGCTGGAGGCAAGGAAGCTAAAATGTCTTGCCCAAGGACAACAGTTGATTGTGGTGGGAGGATTCTAACCAATAACATTCAGGTCATTGACCTGCTCCACCCCCTGAGCCCTGTTTAAGGATGTAAAGATGTTTCAGTGGGAAGGGCATCTGGTTTTAAAGGCTAAAATAAGTATTTGCATATTAAAACAAAAGATGTGCTGATGTTTGACTGATATGAAAACCTGAACTTTAGATGTCAGATCAGATTCCCTGATCAATAATTGTAGAGCCCTCTCGAACGTTTCCAATCCAGTTATCGATGCTGCTGTATGTCGGCCATTAGGACTCGCCACCACAAGATGACGCAAAACACCAAACGTTTTAGTTTATTTCTTTGTTTAAGTCTCCATAAATAAGAAGAATAATAAAACTGGAATTCACTCAATCCCATCAGGCTGACGTCTGGCTCCTTACAGCCAATTTCACCCGCTATCTGTGGGACAAATCTCATTGCCAGTGTCTCATGATGAGCTGCAATTTTGTTTCTGTTCACAGTGAAGTGCTTTGATGCTACCTGATGATTTCTTTCTTCTCCCTTCATCAAAATCTTCAAGCATTTATGGGCAAACAATTGACTCGAGCTCAAAAAGAAAGAGAAAAAAATCTCTATTAGGCCCACAAATCGTAGCACTCATCTTTTTAGAGTAGCGAGGCATCAAGGACAAGCAGCAATCTCCAAGGGAGTGACGGTGTACATCAGGCTGCCTTTTTATTTGCGATTCCAGATGCCTCATTAGAGCTTGATGTCTTTCATCATTATTCTTTCATGTAATTCTGTCACATGCAGCATCTGCACTCTTCACAAACTGTTTATTTATGTAAATCATTTCCATAAAAAAACTCCAGAAAAAGAAAGGTACTGGAAAAGGAGATGAGAAAGTGAGCAAACAATGCTGGTCCGTGTGGAGGAGGTAATGTACACCAGCTGTCTTTTCCCATTACATATCTCAATCAGATTTACACAATTCTATCAGAGATGTCACATTTGCAGCCACTTCAGCACATAAGGAGCAACAAAAAGCCGATTTTCCTAATTTTTCTTTTTTCCCAAAAGAAATGAGAACATATGCAGTCATTGTTAAAACAGAGTGTGGGTCGTACGATTGTTTTCTAACAGACAAAACACAACAGACAGTCCAACAGCTCCTTCTTTTAACCATGAATGGATAGCTCCGTTCATAGCAGCTGTTTTACAGAAAAGTGAGCCACTCATTTTATGGATCAATGGACCACATCTGGATGCTGATCATCAAAATAGTCCAGGTTTGAATAAAATTTCACAGCAGTAATCTAATAAACAGCCAACAGCTTGTTGACTAGTCACCCCCTAATGTCTCTACAAACCCTGGCCTTCCTTACTGCTCCATTTTTCTGTGGTTTGAAGGTGTTGTAGCTGTCGTGCATGTATGGGGGGAGCTGGTAGACATACTGTGCCACATTGAATGGCTGGTGATCTAGAAGCAGCCAACAGGTTTATGTTTATAGCCAGCCATCAGTGAAGAAGCTATGATGATAAGGACCTGCGTTAAAAAGAAAATCCTGGGAAGTTTCCTGAGAGGTAAAGTTAAAATGTTGGTTAGAATGTTGTTGGGCACACTGGGAAAGTAAAGTAAATGCAACAAAGTCAATATAAAGATCAGGGGCCAGTTAATGAGAAATTTTCAGAGCTAAGAAGCCCCAAAGAAAAGAATTGAGCAATTGATCGGGTTTCCCGGATTCAGTTAAGAAGATCTTAGCGCTAAGATCTTCTTAAGAACGAAGGATCTGTAAGAAGCCTCCGATCCGGTCTTTGGAGTGGCGAAACAGCGTAACCTGGGAGTCAAATTTGACCCCCAGCTATCCTTCGAGCATCATATCCAACAACTTACTAAGACTGCCTTTTTTCATCTAAGGAACATTGCCAAACTCCGCCCCTTCCTCTCTCTGGCCGATGCTAAATAGCTGGTCCACGCCTTTGTCCACGCCTGGCAGGAGCCTCTAGAAAATCCAGTACATCCAGAACAGTGCTGCCCATATCCTGACAAGGAGACGCAAGTTTGATCATATCACCCCCATACTGAAATCCCTTCACTGGCTCCCGGTAAGTGCTAGGATTGAATACAAAATCTGTCTCCTCACTTTTCAGTCGGTTCATGGAAATTCACCCCCATATCTCAAAGAACTCCTTCAGTTCCCAAAAAAAAACAGAAACCTCCGCTCATCAGACAGCCACCTACTCAGCACCCCCAGAACCAAACTGAGGAAAATGGGAGACAGAGCATTTCAGGCAGTAGCACCACGGATGTGGAATGCTC
>JAVQJG010154335.1:0-54009 GCA_036024015.1 Craterocephalus amniculus
GGAAAAAATTAACCCCCCCCCCCAAAAAAAAACGATGTTTGCCTGTGTTTCCCATTTAGTCAGAGTGTTAAAATCTGTAGGGCTTGGAGTTCAGAGCTTCATGCATCTGAGGAGCACTATGAATGAGATTAATTGTTATTGTGAACAGTGTTTTGACACAGTTCATAGTGTGTTTTTTCAGTCTGATTGCATGTGAGTCAGACCGTTTGTGCTCAGCGAGGCACATGACTGACAACGGGATGAACGATATAAACTGCAGTCTGTGTTCCGACTTCTGTGTTTTAATTTCAACTGGTGAAGCAAAATATATACCTTTTTTTTGTGAAAATACAAAGGAGAGAGATTAAAAAAGAGAGGGATTATCTCTCAGACTACTGACAGAGGTCAGTCAGCGTTCACAGGTCTAGACTTGTGGCCACTGAATCTTTCTTCATGTTATGATTACCTCCACATGAAAACAGTGGTCACACAATTGTTGTAAAATTCTTATCAAATTTTCCTCCACACCTTCAGTATTTAATAAAAGGTTTTTGAACCTATTTGATTCAACAGATAATCAAGAATGAGGCTCACGGCTGTGATAGCATTTGACTGTTTGTGCACAATGGAGCCTGCAAAGCAGCTAACACTGGTGGAGAAAAGATGTTCCCTTTGTCCCATAGTTTCAAGGTGAATCTATAACAACACATCTCCTCTATCATATGCTATATAGCTGGAAATCTCAGGAGCTGAGATTGACTCTGTGTGTTAGTGTGTGCATGTTAACTTGCCTTTTATTATGTTCACTACATAAAGGAAAGCTCACCCTGAAGGGAAAAGACCCCAAAGTCATTTTTATAATAAACCTCAGCTTTTGTCAGACTGTTTTGACCCAACATTGACTTCAGGAATATGGGTAAATCCCCATCTGGTTGCAAACAACTGATGCAATCATTATTGATGCTGTCATGCAAAACTGGAAATGTTGAGTGAAGCCACTTGTGAAACATACCTGATATCATTGTCTGGGGCCTTTTAAATTTTGGTTTTAGGCATCAGTTGTATTAGTTTTTTTATTTGAAGATTGATTGAAATTAATGACCAGCTGTAGACTGACCAGCTTGTCACAACCAAGGTGTAAACATGGCTAAGCCCCGCCACCCCCCACCCAAAATCCTCTGAAATTTATATGAAAACAAGAAATTAGCATTTTCTCTTTGTATAAATGCAGAAGTTCTAGCAAAGGCAGAAAAAACAGGCGCTGCTTGTGAGCCAGCCATCGTCAATATTATATCTTGCTTATAAACACAATCAGTGCTTAACAATGTTAGTGAATAACGCTTCCACAGTGAACCCAAAGGTTAACCTTTTACTGAGTACTTGTTTACGCTGCTGGTCTAGTATTTCCCTGAATCGGTCTCACCAATTGCTCTCACATGTGGGCTTAATTTGTTTTGCTGATGTGCTTGTTTGTTGGGTAAAATCATTTCATGTGCTGTGGAACTACAGCTTGAAAATGTTTGAAAATTGCAGCTCGTGATGCTTGTTTCTCTTGCAGGATTTCATCAGATTCACATACCGTTTGTTAACTTTTGGCTCTGTGTACGGTTCTGCAGGGCGTCATGTTAAAATTTCACATCCTACCTAAGGAAATGAAGTAATAAGTTCATCAAATAGTTCCACCGACTATAACTTGTATAATTACGTAGTGCTTAAGGTTCACCTTTTTGTGATTAGCATGTAGCTAAAAAAGGGAAATAAAGCTTGTTTTTTTTCAACTTGTACATGGAATATTGCCAGAGTTTTGATTTTCTTTTTTTTTTTTTTTTTCCCCGAAACAAATTCAACACATTTTAGCAGTAATAATACAGAAAGCATGATCCTCAGTGTCATCAGCGATAATCCCCTTTATACAGGTTTCACACCACAGACCTCTTGTCCACACTGAATCAAACAAAGCTGCCACAGAGCCGCCCGACGTGCACTTTCAGAACGCGTGCCTGCCCTGCAGAGTCAGAGTCATGAGGCGTGCAACGCAACAGGGCCTCTGTCTAGTACGGTGCAACAGCTTTGCTACTCATTTTAACTTCACACAGAACAGCCAGGTGGAACAAAAGTGCAACAGGCCCTTCTTTAACAAAGAGGCTGTCTTCATAGATAAGCTTTTATCTCTCCATGTTGCACTATTTCCTGTTTGGCTTCATGTACTGTACCTACTACATGTGAAATGGCAGTAGGCTGTAATATGTTTTGCTTTTCTTTCTTTTATAGTGTCCAAGTTATGAACTTAACGACTTGGTGAGGAGTCTTTGTGAAATATATTTCAGATAGGTGTTTGCAGAATCCTCCATCTTTTGCTGTTTTATTTTTTTGTTTAGTTTCAAGGTCACCCTTAGATATCACACAACTCCTGCTTTTGTTTTCATAATTCGATTGGATTTCACTTAGTTTTAGTTTCGCCTACTATTGATGCCACAGACAGGAGGCAGAGAAAGTTTGACACTTCATCTTGAAGGAGGTGTAAATGAGAGTGGTTGGACTCAAGTGGCCTGGAAACAGCTGTATAACAATATCCTTAATCCCGTAACAAACCCAGAGACCTCCTCCCTTTCTCCCATCCCTCCAGTAATTAACTTGTTTGGAGAACATCGTCGTCCTTTGTGACTCCATGCTATCCTTATTTGAACTAAGCAAGTCCAGTGCTGCCCTCTGCCACCTGCATGAGTTGTCAGACCACCGAAAGCAGCACACAGTGCACAATGTCTTTGTCTTTTTATCCATGCTTCTTTCCGGAGTCGGAGAGATTTGCAAACAGCAGAACTGCGAGAGGCCTGGAGGAGGGAGGGGAGATGAGGGGGAGTAAAGATGCCAGCGGTGGGGATCGGAAGCTCATCCCCAGCTTGGACACCAGAACCGCAGTGTGGCGTGCCGGTGCACATTTTAAAAATATCACGATCGTCTGCTCCTTGCTAGAATTTGTTTGTTCCTCTCCTCACCCCCTCTTTTTCATCTTACTTCTGTCAAGTATTTTTCTGCTTCTATCTTTTTCTTTCTCTCTCATGGCTCTTACATCACCTGACTGGAGTTTTTCTCGTCAATGCAGCAGCAAGCAGATGAGTCAGGCTGGGCTGGCTCTCTTCTACAGCCATCCTGCTTTCACTCTCCTCTCTCTCTCTGCAGTCATAGCCGGCATACTGCATCGCCCAGAGGGGAGGCAAACTAGAGGAGAAAAAAAAAAACCCTGTCCCCCCCAACCCTTTCTTTTCTGCCACTGCTTCAGAGTAAAAAACTAAGCCATCTTGTCAGAAAGGGGAAATGTTAAGTCAAACATCATTCAGTGTGAAATCAGTCACAGAGCTTTTTCAGGGATCGGCTGCTTTTATTGAGTGTAGCTCAGAGTTTGCAGTTACACTGACTGTGTGTCTCTGTTTCAATACAGAAATGAGAGAATATAGCTCAATGGATCATCGCTTTCAGTTCAAAAAGTGCGATTGTGTGTGTATATGTGTGTGTTTGCGGCAGCACAGCCAGACAGTGCGAGCAGACAAGTGTCTCTGCTGACTGCAGATGAGATAGAGTGTTTACTGACACAGGGAGCATCAGCTAAACGTGCTCCTCCACATCTCCTATCTTCCATGCACTTACTTTGGGGATTTTTAGCTGAACCATACCTAGCCTTCCTTTGATGGTTGGACAAAAGGGTACATCATTTACTATCAAAGTACTTCTGGGGAAAGTTTGGTTTGCCGTTGCAAATATATCTGCTCAGGATATATATTAGCTGAGACTTGCAGCTTTGCTTCTTACAGTTTGCCATAAGGACAGAGTCTTGTAAGCTAGTTCTAAAGCAGCTACACAAATGGGAATGAACTCCTATTTGCAGAATTTGTGAGCTTTTCTAAAAGTGTGGAACTCCCAAAATGGGAGCATGCAAAAGGGGTAAAGAGGCCAAATAATTTCTGCTTGAATTGGTGGTGCATCAGCTGCGCAGGAGTATGATGAAGAAAAAGATGTCCATCTTAATATCTGAAATCCTGTTTTTAAAAATAAAAAGATTTTTTTAATATATTGGATAATTTGTCTTTGTTTAAATCTATTTATTTTTTAAATATATTGGATATTTTTTTCTTTTTCTCAATTTTTTTAATGCATAATTTTTTCTTATTGAAATGTTTCAAAAAAATTGAAATTTAAAAATGTATTAGTTGATTAATTGTTACAGCTCTAAATTGTTTTACATCACAAACTGCGTCTTTAAAAAAAAAGAACCATCATTCATTTCAAATCAGTGTCTGATAGCCACCATTTACTTCCAACATGTTTCCATGGAAACCATAGGTGGCTCTATCTTAATCATTTAGTTTATCTTTCTCCTCATCCGTCCAGTCTGTGTTGATCAATAATAGTGGAGAGGTGCCATCAAAACAAGCCGGTTTGAGTTATGTTACCATAGAAACGGATGCTGACCACCTTTTTAAAGGTTCACACAGTCGTCGCATCCTGATACAATAATGATAGATGATGACAAACACAATGCAAGCCATCAGCTGCCAATCACTCGCTCTGATTGCACAACGCCAGAGGTGAGATTATCTCCATGAATCTTTCCCACCTGGTTTCTGCTCATCTGTGCCAAATGTCACAGGAGACGCTGAGAGATGTTTATTACGGATAGAAAGAGAATAAACGTCTCCCTGGTATAAACATGTTGCTTCTGTATCTGTGAACTGTTTCTTGCATGCATGGCAGTCGTCCAAATGTGCAGACTCCTGTATTTAGGCCTGCAAGTTATAAGCTTTGAAGTTTTCAGATTCAAATAAAAAAGGAAAACTTCCACAGAGGGGATTTCAGGACTGTTCCTTAAAGTAACCTTTTATTGTCTATTATGTCATAACTCTAAACATCAGATGATCAGTTAGAGCAAGATATTGGACAGCACTGTTGCTGTCGTCACACTGTTCCTCCAATTTATTTGATAAGAGTGTTTGTCATCCTCCAAGCCATGACTTCCATCAAGACAGAAATGTATCATAGAAAGATGATGTTTCCTATTAGATGAAATGAGATGAAATATCCTCTCAGCAATAATTATGTGGATTTCGTGCAAGGGAATACAACTCTCCTCAGATCCTGTTTTGTCGCGTTAACCTTCACTCTTTATATCTTTACACTCATGGCTCATAAAAAAAGCTACTCTCTAAATATGTGTGCGAATTTCCTGGTGCTCTGTCAGGCTGTTATATGGATTTAATATTGCGTTTTTCTGTCTCCGCAGGGAAATGAGTTAAGAAAGATTCTTCTCATACGCTACTTTGGAAATCAAAAGCCCCTTTCCAAGTCAGAGCATGGGAGTGGAAACAGCTCATCTGGCAGCTTTGTCAAGCCGTCATCTGGAGGTACTGAGAACCCCAAAAAACTCACAAGACACTGCAATAACTGCTCACTGCAGGGGGAGCAGAAGTAGTTAACATGACAGTAGTCTGCTTCCAAGCACAAGTGTTTGGAAATCGCTGGCAGATTTTTAATCCTAAGGCACTGCATATTGTAGAAATGTGCATGCAGTGCCATGCAAATGTTCGGACATCCCAGTTTAAAATGGTTTACTCTTTGAATAGTTAAGCAAACAAAAATATTATAACTTTACCGAAAACTGTTTTAAATTACAGTTGATAGATGTCTTTCCTTTTTTTAAAAAGATGTCTTTTGAAATATTGAAATGACAAAATAATAAGGCCCTGAGGCAAAATTTAGAGCACCCTGCATGTTCAGCCCTTACTAATAACCCACGTTGGCAAGAATTAGACCTCATAAACATATTTTGTTACAGCTGAGTCTCAGTTCCTACATGATTTCTTTCTTACCGATCCATCCAGAAGGCTTTTGGTTTTGCAAACATTTATCTATCCACAGTTTAAATTGTGCCATAGATTAACCTTCTGGATGCCACATTTAGGTAATCCATGATGGGAATTGCATCTTATTATGTTCAGTGTGAGGTTCTCCAACGGAATTTGTTGATATTAACTCAGATCCATCCACTCTCTCCTATTTGTTCCCCAAGCCACTGGCTGCAACTTGAGCCCAAAACATGATCTGTCCACCTCTGTGCCAAACAGCTAGAGTTGGTATTCTCTTAAGATAGTGAATCCTTTATATAAAAGATTATACTATAAATCAATATTAATCAAAGTAAGGAAAAAAAGAAGAAAGGAGAAAACTGGTCTCACTTTGAAGCTGGATGTACTTAATCCTATTTGCAATGTAAAGATCATCTATGGTTATTAGCAACAGCCCAGACCATTTAATATGTGAGAGTTTAAGTCTCTAAGGGTGCCCAATCTTTTGCTTGGTGCTTTGTTTGCACAGCATAAAAGTAAAAAGCTCATCTTGCTTTAATCTGTTTGAGTGTTATTGTTTAGAATCGTTATACTTTATCTCTCTTTGAGGTTCTGCCATGCTGGACTCTGACAAGCCCGGCAGCAGCATGGTAGAGATCCAGTGTCTCCTGGACAATGTCGGGGCATCAGAGCTGGTAATCGACCTCATCGTCAACACCAAGAATGACCGGGTGTTTGAAGAGAGCATCCTGCTGGGAATTGCCCTTCTGCAAGGTGGAAACACACAGATACAGGTGGGCTCCACAGATGACCATATGCAGGGGTTTTTCCCCCTCCTCTGCTTTTGAAGTTTTCGCTCATTGTCCTCTGTGATCGTCCCACCAGAATTCATTCTTCAACCAGCTCGACAAACAGAAGAAGTCTGAGAAGTTCTTCAAGGTTTTCTATGACCGCTTGCGTATGGCCCAGCAAGAGATTCGAGCCACTGTGTCTGTCAACATGTTTGAACTCAGCTGCAGAAAAAGGGATGATGAGGGGGATGTGAGTGGCACCAGAGTGAAGAAAGGTAAAGATGAATTCAAACCTCTTCTGTACTTGATTTCACTAGGACCGATCTGACTGTGAAAGCCTCAAACGGCAAATGTTTTCCAAGTAAAATGTCAAAACATGGCTAAGAGTGAATAAGTAAAAGTAAAGTTCAATTAATTGAATCAAGTCAATAAAAACATTAAAGGTCCTAAGAGAAGTAACATATTGAGTGATTTGGATCATGCCCTGAGCCCAGACAGGAATTGATACACAAACGGCTGGAGTGAGTGAAAAGCCAGAAAATCAATGACAGGACCTGAAGTTCGGCTCGGCCTCGGGTTAAAAACCAGTGATCTTTGTTGCTATGCTGACAGACCGTTGTTCCCAGTTCGGGCAGTCACATGTCAGAGGCCATGTGACAACCCGTATCACAAGCTTATCAAAAGGCCATTGTATCAAGAGTGGGTGGTTTCGTGCTCCATAACCCCACTCAGTGGTGGCCCACTCGTCAAATGAGTTTATCTGAATGTCACTCATTATTATTATTATTTTTAATTCATTGACACTGACCAATTATTTGGGTTAAGATGGTCACCTCTGCTGTACCTATTTATCGACCTATCTGAAAACCCCTTTGTTCCTAAATGTAATTGTACTGGGCAGTAATTAAATGTTGCATAATCCTCTGTATGCTGCTTTCTAGGGAAAGACTCGGGGCTTCACATGAGGGAGGACATGCGAGGGCAGCTGAAGGAGGCCTCCTCAGTCACTTCCAAGGCCTTTTGTACCTTCAGGAAGGAGCTGGACCCTGACCTTGAAGGCCTCGGTCAGACCAATGAGATAATTGGGGCTGAGGAGGTTTTAGAGGACACTCATATGAGCCCAGCCATCACCATCATGAAACCAATCCTACGTTATCTACAGCTGCTCTGTGAGAACCACAACTTAGACCTGCAGGTGCTGGAACTCTTAGAGAACTGTTGTGAATCCAAGTATTGTTGCATTGACTGAATGGCTGATAACGAACTTTTTCCTTTATGTTTCCCTGACTCCAGAACTTTCTGCGCAATCAGAAGAACAAGACTAACTACAATCTGGTGTGTGAGACTCTTCAGTTCCTGGACTGCATTTGTGGAAGCACCACTGGAGGCCTTGGGCTGCTGGGACTTTATATAAACGAGAGTAATGTGGATCTGGTCCGCCAAACCCTGGAGACCATCACTGAGTATTGCCAGGGACCCTGCCATGAAAACCAGGTGGGGGAGTGATGGGTTGGAACAACATGATGCCCCATATCAGAAAACATGTTTTGGTCCTTTTTGCCAGAACCAGTATGGTATTATAAACGGTAAAAACTTGTTGACTTTCTGAATCTGTATTCACCATTCAGCGTTAAGTTAGTGCCTACAGAAATGTGCACACCATCATAAGCATTTATTTGCCACCTTACCACCATATTTGCCCGTTTTTTAAATTATGTGCACAAAATAAGCCTCTCTGTTGTTTTTGGTGGATGCGGTGCCTCATGATTTCGCAGAAGAATTTAAGATTTAATTTGTCAAACCACAGGACATGAAGGTGCCTGAGTTTTCCTGATCTTGTTTGTATTCGATTTTTATTTATTTATTTTTTTTTGGTACAGATGAAATTTCTACTTTTGAATACAACGATAATTCACACAAGTGTTTTTAGGCCCATGCAGTCCATTTCTAACATAGTTCTGCCCAGAGGGCGTGGAGATCACACAATCAGTGCTCTGTGTAGCAAAAATGACAGAATTGTTCATTCTGTATTTTACTGCGAGATGAGCCTCTTCCCTTCTTTTCCTTTTAAAACTGTAAGCTTCTGTCTCTTTTTTATTCCCAATCATTTCAGTAACCTGTTGGGTTTTCATTTTTATCCATTATAAAATTGCTCTTCAGGTATTTATCTTTTTCAGGATGTTGTTGCCCTGTATTATGTGAGTCACGGCAGTTTCCTTTTATATACATTTTACAACACATCCAAATTTTTCTGGAAATAAAATTGTGCAATATTGTTGTAAAGACATCTTTTGCACAAATTACACAAAGCACTTGTACATTGACAACCTACTGTGCTCACATGTTTCCCGTCTTGCGCTCAGTGCTCTCTGCCGTCTATCCCTCTTGGTCTTTCAGACATGTATAGCCAAGCATGAGTCAAACGGCATTGACATCATCATTGCCCTGATTGTCAACCCCATCAACCCCCTGGGGCAGCATCGACTGGACCTGGTGCTAGAGCTCAAGGTGAGCAGCAGGTGTCTTTAAAATCCCTGAGTGGCCTCTCGCTTGGACTCAGCCATTATTGTTGCAGTACTCACAATTTGCTGTGTACCGTTCCTCATCTGGAGCCCTTCAGACTGGAGAACTGAATTCAGCTTTATGCATTCCCTTTTCTGTGAATTATGTTTAATATTGGAGCCATTTGTTCACATTCCTGTTTGAAGAGGTTTTCATTTTTAAGCCCATGAACCACACTACAGCATTTCCAAGTTGAAAAGTTGATTTCTGGATCACGTAGCTCTGTCCTTCATTTATCAAAATGTAGAAGTTTACAGGTGGAGTTGTTTGTCTTTTTGTAGAACAATGCTTCCAAGCTCCTGCTGGCCATCATGGAGAGCCGCCATGACAGTGAGAACGCAGAGAAGATTCTCTACAAGATGAGACCCATTGAACTGGTCAGTGTGTGTGTCCTTGTGTATTAACACAGATTAAACCGTTGGTTCCACACCGTGTCTGACATGATGTCTTTGCTTTAGGTGGATGTGATGAAGGAAGCCTACTCTCAGGGAATGGAGAGGGAAAAAAATGGACACAGCAGTGGAGACCCAATCAAATCCATAGATGTTGGACACAACATTTACATCTTGGCTCACCAGGTTATAAAAAAAAGCTTGTAGTTTCGTATTTGTCTGTGTCTCAGATATTAGTAGATTTCCTCTGTCTGACCCTCCACTGACCTCTGGGCCGTTCACTGCAGGAGTATTAAATGATGGAAGACTGCTCCTCTGTGAATGAGTCGCTCTGACAGTTTTCTAAAATTAGTTTTCATGATGTGACATGGCTTTATGTAAGTTGGAGAAGACAGGCCAAGTCTAGCGTGTTTTCCCTTCTGCCTCTTTACGGCAGTGTCAGACAGGGTATTTTTGGCCCCCCCAACAGACTAGTTTCACTATGACAAGGACGGAAGAGGGTCTTTTTTTTTCGTCTCGACTTCTCTTTCACCCTTAGAAAGGGAACAAACACAAACTCAGACATTAGCTATTCAAGTATCTTTTTCTAAGATATTTATTTGACAGCAGGTTTTTCCAAACCTTTTTAATAGAATATTTGTTACATTTCTTAATGTGAAAATCTGCTGGGAAAGTTTTATGCTAATGCTCTTAATTATTATGAACAATATTTATTTCTTCTTTACTCTATTACCATGTGGTGTCTTATATTAAACCACTTACTGTAAAAGACTTATGATCATTTTGGTTTTTATTTGTTTTTAATACAGCATGGCAGTATCAATATATCATGTAAAAATCTGAATTAACATAATCTGTTGTACTCTTGGAGTAAAACAATCTTTTTCTACTTTTCTACTAAAGAATTTACTACTAAAAATCATCAAAATGTCAAAGTCTTTCATGTTCTGATTTTCAGTTGGCCAGACACAACAAGATCTTGCAGCAGAGCCTTAGGCCGGGGTTGGGGTCGGGCGTGGATAGCGAGAAGGATGAAGCCCTTCATTATTATGCCAAGCACACTGCACAAATAGAGGTGAACATCATTCTCCTCATGTACATCCATCCTGCAGCTCCAAGAGCTTTTAGAAAAAATAATTTCCCTCTCTTCAGATTGTACGGCATGACCGCACTATGGAGCAGATCGTGTTTCCAGTTCCAAACATCTGCGAGTTCCTCACTGAGGAGTCCAAGATGCGCGTGTTCACCACCACAGAGAGAGACGACCAAGGCAGCAAGGTTAACGACTTCTTCCAGCAGTTTGAGAACCTCTACAGCGAGATGAAGTGGCAGAAGAAGATTCGCAGTAAGTTTTTACCTTCTGGACACAGCGGCATTAATGACGGTAGCAGTAGAAGAAGAGTGCAGGATGGTGAATCATTAATACTGTTTAGAGCGTCTGGTTCTGTTAATTCCATTGTAAACTAAGAGACCTCGTGTTCTCGTGTTTGCACAGAAAATAAGGCTCTGTTCTGGTTCTCGCGCCACATCTCTCTCTGGGGGAGCATCTCCTTCTATCTGGCATGTCTGCTCAACCTTGCAGTTGCTGTTTTCTACCCCTTTGGTGATGACGGAGATGAGGGTAAGCATTTTTTTTCTTTAACTTGACATAGGATCAAACATTTCCAGTGTGACAAACAGTCCAATGCAATCATTTAAGCTCTTATAGTGGCTTGTTTTCCAAGAAATAGGTCTCTTTCTGCATTGTGAGTGCAGATCACATGGAGAACAGCTCCTGGTGCTGAAATAAAGTTTGTTCAACTCACCAAAAACGCCAGATAAAGAGTGAAACTGCTTCATTTCGAACGAACTTTACCCTATGTTTTTAATTTGAATGCAAAGAATAATAGTTGTAGTGATGGTATATTTTAACAAGTCTTTTTACTGGGTGGGTTTTATATGCTGCAGAAGTGCTGATTATTCATGCAACCCAGCTTAACGGCCAACAGAGATATGTTAATTAATAAATAATGTCCAGTTGGCCCGCATTGTTCAGCATACACACCTACCACACACCACTGTTTACCTCCTTTAAGCCTTAGGCTGAGGTTGCAGCACAACTAACTTTGACATCAACTTGTTTTTGGAAGTCAAAAATTAAAAAAAGATTTTGAAAACTAATCAAAGGGTTATTCATATTCTGCTCTGTCTTCACTCCAGCCTTATTATTGCTGCTGGCTGGAAGTAATTTTCTGCCTTTCCATTGAATAATTCAAAATTTACTCTCAACACTGAAATGATCTCGGTCCAAAATTGAGTTATAATTTCAGATTGTTGTGGAGTTCAATAAAAAAGACTTTTTCTTTGTGCTGTTAATTCTTTATTGATTATCAATTGTCACTCACTTGATTTTGGCTGAGAACTGTTTGCAGGGATAGTAATTCTCTTACCTTACACGTGTCGTCCTCATTCTTTGTGCCTAGTTAGACTTTTGTTCATGATGATGTGGACGTGTACCATGTCTAACTAACTAAATCCACTTAAGTAAAGCTGCACAATGTTATTGGAACATATCAGCCATGACATGAGATAAGGTCAATTTTTGCATGCTTTTGAAATGAGACAAAGCTGGCAAAGGTTTTGTGATTTACTTAAAATTCTATAAAAATAAATGTATTCATATTTTAAAGGCAAAATTAGTTTTCCCCCCTGTTATTATGTAACTTTAGGGCATCAAAGTTAGAGTATAAGTAATATCTCAGTTCCACAACAGAAAAGACTTGATGATCATATTTGATGTTGGACAACTTGAACTATAATTGTCTTTACTGGTATGCAGAGAATGTGGGTTTCATATTTTTCCCTGTTACACCAGCTCCATGCAGTTTCACACCAAGACCAAATCAGTCAGAATAAGTGAAAATACCTGAGAGTGCAATGTATCTCTGAAAGAATAGCCAAGAACCCCAATCATCTACATGCTACAGATGTCGGAACATTGTAATATTTCCATGTTGCCATTGCAGAATGATGTGGTGCAGAAAATTTACATGTTGAAGTATTTCCCTGAAAACCTCCCTTCTCAATTAAATTTTAACGTGCTGCAGTTTCCTGTAAAACATCCAGCTTCACAGATTCAGTTCACTCTGCAAGGCGGAGTAGAGGTGAACATTTTGAGCGATAATGTCTCCACTGAGTGTTGTTTGACATTTTTAAGTGTTGCCTTTGATTAAGTGTGTGAAGTTAAGCTCTTAGCTCAGGTGAATAATTTATTAGAGTTTTCACATATCAGAGCGTTGTTGTGCCTTGCCTCACCCCACACCTGCTTCTTTTCCCCAGGCACTTTGTCCCCGTTCTGGAACATCTCGTTGTGGGTGGCCTTGGCAGTCTCCACCGGCTTGCTTCCTATACTGTCCAAACCACGAGGCATCCAGATATTCCTGGTGTCTCTCATCCTGCGCGCAATCTATTCTATGGGCCTCGCTCCTGCTCTGTTGTTGCTCGGTGCCGTCAACGTAAGTCGAAGTTTTTTGGGGGGATGGCCGGGTTTCGTCTATCTGCGTCTCCTGATACGTTAAAACCTTCTGCCTAATTCCTTTTGCTTTTTCTTTTAAATTTCCAGCTGTTCAACAAGTTGGTCTTCCTTGTAAGTTTTGTGGGCAACCAGGGAACATTCACCCGAGGCTACAAAGCTGTTCTGATGGATGTGCTCTTCATCTGCCATCTGGGTTATGCTATCATTTGCGTCTTGGGCCTTTTTGTCCACGAGTTCTTCTACAGCATTTTGGTAAGAAAACCTTCTTTTCATTCTACTTAATTGTCCAAGCACTTACCTGATGTTGATCTCCCTGCACAGCTGATTGACCTCGTATTCCGAGAGGAGACGCTGTTGAACGTGATCAAGAGTGTGACGAGAAATGGCCGCTCCATCATTTTGACGGCTCTTCTTGCCATCTTTCTCGTCTACTTTTTCTCCATCATCGGCTTTCTCTTTCTCAAGGATGACTTCCGCATGGAGGTGGACCCCCTCCCTCTACCAGGTCAGAATATCTTTTCCTTACTTGAGATATGTTGCATGTTGATATGATCAACTTTGTCTCTCTCATCTGGACTTTCATGCCTAAACAAAGAATGAGTGGCTGGACAGGAACTAAATTGGAACGTTGGAAACAAAAAGTGATCATTTGTGCTGCAACAATGATGATGCAGGCTTTTGGAGAGAAGCTGATAAAAAAAGCTGCTTATTCATGTATTTATTTACATAAAAAAGTGAGAATTTTCAGTTTCTATCATGAAAACATTATTCTGTAGAAGCACATGCAGCTGTGAAGGTGTTGATTATTTTATCACCTCTTTTGCAATGTTAGCTTTAATGAATTCATAGCTCAGTTATTCTTTTTTAAGTGGTCAATTCCTTAGATAAACAGTGTAATTAGTGTTTGCATGAATGAATGCGTGTACAACAGTAATGTAGAGCATTTACAGTATACTATGCATACATCCTCCGACACATGTTGTGATAACACTGTGGAGAGTGTGGGTGTGTTAATGAGCCCTGGCGCTGACGATCAGGCAGACATCCTGCTTGCACATGTGCACCTGTTGCATAACCTGGTGGCCGAGCCATCCTGTGTTTTGCTGAACAGAGCGCAGCAGACACAGCAGAGCAGCGGTAGGTTATGTAACCAGCCAGGCTCATGCCTGTCTGAATGTTGGCTGAAGGCTGAGCTGACGTACGGCCAGAGCTTCATCAAACCGAGGAGCACCCTGGTCCACCCTGAGGCTATGACCTTCAGGCTCCTCCCCACAGCCCTGTCAAACCTTTTTTTTTTTAAATAATCCCTTTCCTCCTGTATCTTTCCAACTTGACTCACTCCGACTGTCACAGAAAGTGTCTGTTCTGTTGTCGCCATGGCTGAGGTGTGTAGTCGTCCTTCAGCCTGAGCTGATCAGACCTGAGCAGAGCAGCTTCTCCGCTACGTGGGGCTTTGCCCATGTGCAAATGATTTGTTCAGGTTTTTTTTTCAGTAACACTTTACCGCCCACCCAGCAGCTGCCGCCACAGTTTACATAATGTCTGACTATATCTTTTAAAAAAGAAAAAAACAACCTGATCAGAATTAGTTGTAATAAGTTTTAAAGCACAGACACAAGTTAGTCATCATAGCTAACTTCACCCATTAACCATAAATAACCTTTTGTTTTTGTTGCTTTGTAGGAAAAGGGGATTTATTGAG
Source organism: Craterocephalus amniculus (assembly GCA_036024015.1). Classification (NCBI taxonomy): domain Eukaryota; kingdom Metazoa; phylum Chordata; class Actinopteri; order Atheriniformes; family Atherinidae; genus Craterocephalus; species Craterocephalus amniculus. Next base: position 14,778 of record JAVQJG010154335.1, read on the forward strand.
TACCGGTGGGGCTGCAGACTCATGTTTGAAAGACAGCTGCCCTTTGTCATCTCCCGTGTCACCTGGTAAGTTTACCGGTGAAATATCCCGCTCATGTCCAACATCACGGACGAGTGGAGTCCATGAGTTTAAGGAGATTTTCTTTCTTTTACTAACCCATTTTTTTGGGTTTGACCGGAGTTGTGGGTGTTTTATGTGACCTTTCCAGCAGCGGCAACTCCCTGAAAGGTTATTCACACAAGCACACTTAGGCATGCACACACAAACACGCACAGTCATGCACTCACACTGAGGCGTGTACACAAAGAAACCTGATGAGGCAGAGGGGGTGACTCACACTCCTGGATCCATGGATCACCTGCTCTGTAGGGGCACACACGTGATCTCATCCACATCCTTCAGCTCCTCTTTTTCTTTTCTTTTTTCTTCCTCAGCAGTCGTGCTGTAGGTGGCTTTATCATTTACAGTATTCTCGCATTTCACCTATTATATAAATAGCAAAGGAGATTTCTTCGCGGTTAATGAAACATCTCTCTTTATTCATGCATTTGAGAGATTTGAAAAAAAAAAATCATGAGTCATTTATCAGAACCAACAGGATGTTGTTGTTTTTTTAGCTTTTTAGACTAGCTGATCTTGACATTTCTTTATTTATCAGTAAATCCATTTATTTTAACTCAGCTGAAATTGACAGATAATATGAAGATCTAATCAGATAATGACATAAAAATAGAGCAGAACAAAGTGATGGGAAAGAAAAAGAGAATCTTAAGCCAGTCTCATTTTTATTCTTCATTTAAATAATGCAATAATTCTCATAGGCTTCATATTCCTGCCCTTCATTTGTTGTTGTTGTGTGTTGTCTTGCAGATGAAGATGATCGTATTGAGCGGGTGTGCGACACTCTGCTCATGTGTATCGTCACTGTGTTGAACCAGGGACTGCGTAATGGAGGCGGGGTGGGAGATATTCTCAGGAGACCCTCCAAAGAGGTCAGACCACCTCAAAATAAAATTGAAAGGAATTGTACTTGCTCGACGTTGTGTTGGCTGAAACGTTTTTGACGTGAAAGTTAAGCTGATGCAGACTCTCCATGTTGTGACCCAACCATCCAGGAGCCTCTCTTCGCAGCCCGGGTGGTTTACGACCTTCTGTTCTACTTCATCGTAATCATCATTGTTCTCAACCTCATCTTTGGTGTCATCATTGACACCTTTGCCGACTTGAGAAGCGAGAAACAGAAGAAGGAGGAGATTCTCAAAACCACCTGTTTCATCTGTGGTGCGTACAACTCGTGCAGAGGCTGTGAAGGGCAAAAGGGCATGCTTTGGAAAATTCTGGTTAAATAGTTGATGTCTTGCAGGGTTGCAAAGGGACAAATTTGACAACAAGACGGTGTCCTTTGAAGAGCATATAAAATCCGAGCACAACATGTGGCATTACCTCTACTTCCTGGTTCTGGTCCGGGTCAAGGATCCTACGGAGTACACCGGCCCTGAGAGCTACGTAGCCCAGATGATCAAAGTCAGTACACTCCCTATACAGTACATATACTACACACACACCTGGATGGTGTTCATTCAGAAAAGTAGCTTAACATATCTACATTATCATGATATGCAGAGGTTCCAGGAATATATGAACAAACATTTTAATTTAATGCCTCTGTTTCATATTTTGTTGCCAGGCTGCACCAGATGTAGAAAAAGGAGCATTTTGACGTTTTGTTGTTAAACTCTTCAGGTTCCATCGCCTTCTTTAGTTGGCACATATGCACAGTGTGCTACCAAGGCGTGATCCTTTTACAGTAGTGGAGCGACTGAAAAACAAGACTGAGCCTCCAGGCTTGTGCCAGGCATCCCAATTTATCCCCCTTCCCCCTCACTGCTGGAGAGAGACAGGTCTTTGTACTCAGGTAGCATTCACTATGCTGCGCTCCTAACCTGCTCAGACACACCGTGGTTAAATAGTAATTAAACCCAGTCCAGCACCATTATCATCAATGCACTGACTTGCTGCGCTGACATAGACAAGAAGTTGAAGGATGTAAGGGCAGCCAGAGGTGTGTCTTAGGTTAATGGGTTCAAATGAAGCTTAGCAGCACAATGGCGCGTTTTGTGGTTAATACTGGACCGTGATAGGCATGAGAATGGTGGCATTATAATGGACAATTTACATAACAAGCCGGTGACAGACATTAAATTAATATGCATCAGCAGCTCTTCCAACAGGTTGGCTTCTGATGCCAGACCCAAGTATTGCTGGGTGATGAGGTAATGATGAGTCAGGGATGCATTTCACCACCAACTAACCTGCTGCACAGGAATACGATGAATGAATAGTGTTTTTGTTTGTTCATGATATTCACATGTATTTGATCAAAATATAGTTGTTAATAATGAAATATTGAAATGATAGTGGTCTAAATGGTAGGTAGGGTTGTCATGTTTTTATTGAGTTGGTGCAATTCCTGTAGCATTAAAAATAACTGCTATAATTAGTTATTTGAACGGCTAGTTTCTTGTTGACATAAAACACTAATCATATCTGCCTTGTCAGTTCTTTTGTCTATGATTTATTAACAGTGCCCCTGCTATCGGTATTGCTTAATGCATTAATTGCCAACAGAGCTACACCCGAACTAGAAAGTAAAAACCCAACTAAAAATACGTGGAAACAAATTTGCCAAAAATAGTTTGGACATGAGTGAAATGGGGAAATGGAGAGTGCTGCTTAGAGTCATGAGATGTGTTTGTAGAGTGTCAGTCAATGTAAATATAATCTGGTGCTCGTCATGTATTGCTCATGTGATAGAAGTCAAACGCAGAATCTGAGGGACTAACTAAACTGTGACCTCTAGACACTTTTTATATGATGTTTACTGCACTGAGTGCAGTGGTGTTCAGTTTCTTGCTACAGTTAGTTCATCTAATTGTTTTAGTGAATTTGTGTGCAATTCTATGAGGTCAGCAGAGCAAATGAGCTTTTTGCTCTGACCTTGTGCACAAATGGAGGCTTGGTGCTTCCTCACGAAACACAAACTTCCCTGAAAACATCATTTGACCATTTTTGGAAGGTCCTGTCAACAGCAACCAAAGCATACTTTATTTGGTCATGTTGCTAATTCTGTGTCTGTACACTGAGAATATGTTTGCACAAAGATGGCCATTAAAGCATAAAAATAAATAAATAACGTTATAATTAGCTGATCATAAATATAATATCTTCTGTAAAAAGTAGAACTTATAAGGAAATACAGGGTGGTATGTTATTTTTAATCAAGCATTTTTAATCATGCTGAATTGCATGCAATTGACTATTGTGAAGACTTCAGATACAAAAAAAATATTGCCATGAGCCCATTTAGAGCCTTTGATAGCGTTTGAGCACAGCATGGACTCTTCTTATGGTGCTAAAAACTTTAATTTTTCTTCATAAAATGTAAACATCTCATTACCTGTATAAAAGGTTTTGGAAACAATAGCTGTGTTTATATGGAGCACTTCTGATCCGATCGAACGCCCAATCAGAATGACAGTTTGTCATGTAAACACCTCAGCTGATCCGATCTTGCTCCATCGGAAAGAATTACGGATCCGATCGAGAGGGGTGGTTTAAACCTTTTCACGATCAGCTTATCAGGAAAAAATAAGCATGTAAGGTGGATGTTGTTTCTGCGCATGCTTGAACAACGTGGGGGTTACGTGACGTAACGAGTTTTAGGGAAGATGTGAACTGTGGCGGCAGGAAAACCTAACGGGACTGTTATGTTAAGACGTTTTTGTAGGAAACTGAAAGCGTTTCAGGATTATTGAGCTTTTTGACGGTCAAAAGTGTCACAATGAAAAAGGAAAACCCCCCTTTTCCTTAACGAGTGGACTGCGCATGTCCCAAAATGTTTAGAATGTATTGAATCTGTCCATCATATAACATCATTATCAGATGATAATCAGATCATTTTATCCAGCATCCATGTGAATGTGTCGGCTGGAGTCTCTGATCAGATTGATTTCAGCTGTATATTCTTTGTCTATGTATGTTTGTCTACATAAACGTAGCTAGTGATATATAAAGGCTGCATTATCATGAAGAGTCTGATGGTGTTGATGCAACGACCAGAATCTTCCTGTTTTTGAAATATGCTGGCATGTTAAAGCTGACATGTTTGGTCACCTGCAGCCATATATGAAACCATTTTCCATCTGTGGCTTTTCAACTTCCTGGTGTGTTTTGACCAGCACCACAAACTAATTCAACCCTTTTATAGCTACCCCAGCAGTTATTTTGGGACTGCTTAGCACTTATTAATTATCGTCGTCAGTCAGATTTGGAGGGGGCACCCATGTCTCTGCCAGACCACCCTTTGGTTCCTTCCCTGTGCAAGTGGCGTGGATTATATTGTGCAACAAACTTTGACATGATCCACCAAACAGCTTGTATGCATGATTTGACATTGCATGAAATGTCAAAATACATCTGCAAAACAAACTTACAGTATTGTCAATATTGTAAAAAAGTATCTACTACTTGAGGAGAGTGAGAAGTGAGTCTGCACTGTGGCACACTGTTTCTATTTTGCTTTTCATTTTGCTTTCAGTCAACGACTTCCACTCAGGAGAGAGAGAGGAGATTTTTGGAGCGTTGTACCTTGAAACAAACTTGTGTGCAAACTACAAAGTAGAATTTCATAAAACATGGTAGAGAGTTTGTTGAAAAGCAAACTGAAAAGTCAAAAGGCGGCATAGGACTTGGCAGGGAAGGAGCTCTTTATTCAGACTTTTTAACTCATATTCTCAGATTTATATTTTTTTACAAATCTGGGACTATTCATTCAGAAATCTGATTTTAAAATTTGGTGTATAGAGTATTATCTGATGATTATTTTACCATTTGCTGTATTAAAGGAACAGCTGCATTGGAGAGTAGCAAGCGTTATTGATGCTTCTCTCTGCGGCAGCTTGCTTTATTTTTCCTCTTCACACAACAGCCCATAAGTGAGTGATGCTTAGGTCGGCGTACTTTTGAGCCTCAGTTCGGGGGCTTCACCTGTTAACCTCAGTCTTTATTGTCTTTTTATTCACTACGGCTACTATCCGATATAAAACTTTTCATTTTTCCGCGTTGGAGAACAGCAGAAACCTGATGACCTCAAACTCTCACATTTACACACCCAGACACGCTCATGGAGACACACAAACACGCAGCTTCTGACTCATAATGATCGCCTTTGGATGGTAGGATAAAGTGATACGGTGCCAAGCGAGGGAGTCGGCTCATGTTACAGCGAGTGGCTGTTTTGCCGGTGTGCTGTGCATGTGCATGTGTGTCAGTGCACGGGTGTTTGTGTGACAGCGACTACAGGCCTAGCAGGTACTGCAGCAGCCACAACGCGGTTACATAACCCATCTCAAGTGGCCTGCTAATAGCTCAGCCTTGCCTGGCACGTGCAGTCCTGTCCCTTCCTTTCTCTTTCTCCATCTCTCTTACACACACTCTGTCACATTGTGAACCCTTCGTTAAACATACAACACACATGTCACACGCTGCCCGTTTATAAAAGCAACAGCAGGAGGAGAAACTGGTGAAGTCCTTGTTATTGTGATCTAAAGTGAGGACAAAGTGCATTTTCTTTCTTTTTTTCCTAGAGACCGTTCAGCTGCAGCTCTTTAGAGACGGTGCCTGGTAAACTTTGTGTGCCATGTCATTGGATCTGCTCTGGCTGTTGATTGCTGAATGATGCTGCAGCACGACACTTGTAGTCTGATTGCCGCTTGAGTTCCTGATCAAAGTGCAGATAGATATGTTCAGTGAACAATGCATGTCTTTGTGAGTCTTTAATATTTGATCAACTGAATTGATTATGCTTTCCAAAATGAAAAAATAATGAGGTTTTCAAGGTGCCTGGAGGTGTTCAGATAATTTTTTTGACCAATTAAAACATTTATTATGATAAACTTATGGTTGGTTTTGTATACATGCCAAAAATACCATGATATGTTTTCAGTAACAATAACAAACGTCCGTTAGTGTTTGTCTAATAAGAAACTTTGAGAACTTCAGTCCTCCTGCCATCTTTTTCTAGACTGGACTCGAAGGGGATCAAAATAACTGGATGACATTATAGATCATTCTCTATCAAAAACTGATGGAGAAAACTTAAAACTATGAGAACAAGCTGCACGCTTCAACACAGTTGCTGGTATGATGCAGGTTTGTTATCATCGGCAAACTGTTCATGGTCACATGACCACTGGGTTGTGATGTAGGTTTGCGCCTACAGACAAATGTTGAATGGCTTGGTGGAAGTTTACACTCTTCAAGGAATTCTCATTTTAAATAAAATGCATATACAGACTAGCTTGGTTTTAGACCATATCTGTATTATAAACAGCCTTTTGTTTTTGTATGTGACTGTAATATCTGGAAGAAGTGACTTCTGAGATAGTTCTTACTTTGTGTTATAACAAGCTGATATTTTTGGTTTTTGTTTGTATGCAGATGTGCAGCTTCCTCTTAAGCATATTAGTGTATAAAGACAAAGCTGTTTAGCAAGAGTAGTTTATCTTTATTGGAGAAAATGATCTGGATATCAGTAAGTGATCAATAAAAAAAAAAGTGTAACTCTCGAACTAGCATTAAATGACAAGATGAGATTGATTGGGTATTTTTAATCATTGGCAAGTTGATCATATGGGCATGTGCCTTTTTTAATTTAAAGAATTGGAATCTATTAAATTCTGTTTGTGCCATGATACATTTCCACCAAGCCTTTTTAACAAACGTAGATTTAAGGACGCCAGAGAGAGTACACAAGTTTCTCAGTTTAAAAAATAGGTGCAGAAAGAAAAATCTAAAGCTTTGCATACAGTAAATTCAAAGTCCTAAACTTGATCACATAGAAAGTGTGTGTAATAAGGCTTGAAGTGAGCAGTTCAAGTGAGTAAACCCACAAACATCCCAAAGCTGCAACTACTCTGCACAGAGGAGTTGGCAGACATTCCTCCATGCTGATGTACCGGACTAATCATCAACATTTACTGGAAACATTTAGATGCAGTGATATCTTATCCGAGACTAAGGGTGAGGGGTCACAACACACATTAAAATCAAGGTTGTTTTAGACCCTGTTCATGCATATATGTAGTAGTGGAGGATCTTGACAATATTACAAGGGATGGCTAAGACTTAAATTCTAATACATGGCAGATATCAGCCATCTCATTTAGGAGACCTGAATACAATGATATTTGAAATGGGGGTCGGTTTTTACTTTGTTTTCTTTTAATTTCAAAAAGGCTGTGTGTCAGTTTGTGCTGAGATGTCAAGTTTATACATCTCAAATTGAATGTGCTAGATACAGTATCTCAGTGAGATCATCTAACTTAAAATCTGTGCAAAAATAAAAAACAATTTCAAGATTCAGTTACAAAGAAATAAAGACGTACTCTCAAAACAAGATCATAATCACTTTTCGGATAAATATAAGATTGTAAGACTTGGTTAGACACAGTTTTTGGAATGTAAATTCATGCTCACTGACTTAATTAAAATGAAGCAACACTAAAGCCCAACTTATTCACAGAACAGCACACAGGAAGCCTGCACCGTCTAATGACGAGCAACGAAGCATCGGTGGGATAGTTCCGATTCTGCACAGTCACAGTTTAACCTTACCGCTTTAATTAGGCGATGACGCTTCCATCAGAATAAGTGACTATACGTCAAAAAGGATGTTCACATCTGTTCAGATCATAATCCATCAGTCATGGATGACTTAAAACAAGCATCCGATAGTTCTCAGCTCCAGGGATGTCTTCTAGCTTACAGAGCTGCTGTTGTGTTTTTGAAATGGTGAGAAAGGAAACTATTCTTTTATTTTATTTTATCGTGCTCTAGATGCTAGAGGCCCCAATTAGCTCCACATTTTCAGGGAGGCTCTCATAAAGACTCAATTCATACAGTATAGCTCCGTCTAATGGCTTTCCCTCGAGTCATTGAGGGTTTCAAAGGGGTTGAAAACAGTCAAAATAAAAGTAAAGGATCACTTTTTGTTTAGAAATCTGGTGAGAAAGATAAATAGTATATAGCTTTAATATGAACACTATGAAAGGGTTCACTTATCACATGATAAAAGTTGAACTATAATTTACCTAAAAAATTTTAGAGGAACACAATTTTCCTTCCATCCATCCATTTTCTTCTGTTTATCCTTAACCGGGTTGTTGGGGCAGCAGGGAAACCCAGACTTCCGTCTCCCCAGCCCCATCAGCCAGCTCAACTGGGGGATCCGGAGATGCTCCCAGGCCAGCCAATAGCTGTAATCAGTCCAGCGTGTCCTGGGTCTACCCTGAGGTCTCCTATCTCTCGGTGGGACAAGCCTAAAACCTAAAACTAGTTTGGAAAGTTTGTGTTGGTATGAGGACTGTGTATGTAAATATATGTAAAGGGTATATATTTAAAAAAACGTAATAAAATAATGAAAGAATCAGAATAATAGATCATTTACATGAGCAAACAGACTGTTGCTGTGTGGGAAAGTGTCAGCTAAATGACTGTAGCATAGAAAAATGCCTGTAGAACGGTTGCAGTGGTCCTCCCTCTGCAGCATCCCGACTGCCCTTCAACATAAACGGAGGCCTTGGTGGCCTGTCTACAGCTAACAGATGCTCTTCAAAGTGATGCAGAGGAAAAAAAAGATGTTTCTTGTAAAATATGATTAAATATATCATGGCAGCTGCGTATGTTCGAGGAGTAGAGGTAATAAAAAATTAAACTAAAGAAAATCTGAACTAATCGTAGGATGTGCACTAAATGCTTTCTAGCCACAGTGTGTGCTTGTAATTTAGTTTTTCTGTCCCTTAAGGTTGCTTACTCTGCTTCTGTATTTGTAAACTGTTATACGAGTTCATCAGCATTGTGCTGTCATTACTGTGTATATATTAATTAAAAATGAGAATATTATAATTAGATTCAGGGAAAAGAAGAAACAAGCCTCTGCTAAACTGATTGAGTCCGAAACTGAGATAGTGAGACAAAGAACTGCAGAGCTTTCTGAGGTGGTGTTGAATAATTATTTGTTTAAGTTTTTAAAAAAAAGGTTCATTGCAACATTAAAGCCAACAACCTTATATCAGTATAATTTCATATCATATCATATCAGCCAGATGCTCTTAGTTTAACCAAGGTCTTTTTTTAGAAATAGTAGCACCCCTTCTGGAACAATCCACCACTCATTATTCACAGTGCAGTCATTACGTCCTCCACATCCCATCTGAATATTCACTTTTTCACCTTGGGTTTAAATTTGACTTCAGTTTGTCATTTACAAAGTAAACCACTTTGGTCATTTAAAAAATTAGATATTTGTGAAGCTTAGAATAGTCTCTATCAGGTTGTGTTGTGTTGTTGTGTGTGTGTGTGTGTGTGATACCAAGGTTGGCTAGAGCCCCTCTGGGAATAGAATACGTTTAAATAAGTAATTAACTTAAGCACAAATTCGAAGTAGGTACTTAAGTCTTTTTTTGTAGCTTTTAACCTCGGTTACACTTCATTTCAGAGGGACATCTTTCAAGTTACGTTTTCTCTAAAGTTTTGTCTAAGTAATTTGTAAAGCCACAGCATTTTGTGGCATTTTATTTTTGTCTTTAACTGTTATTCAATCAATCATGTGAAGGAAATAATTTGCACATTATCCATTTATTAAAACTAATTATTGTCTGATGCTGGCAGGGAAAATGTTCAAAACGAGGACCACTTCAATCAGCTCCAACAGTAAAATCATGCTGGAAATCATCGTTTAAAATGCAGAAAGTCATTAATTGTTGCAGATCCCATATTTCATTATGCTGCATTGTTTTGTTTTTTAGTGTTTGAATTATTCTTGAAGAGTAAGTGAAGGCAGTTCAGTCTCACTTTGCAAAGTGCATTTATACTCACTAGACAAATAAACGGATAAAAAATGACTAACCCACACATTTCACATCCTCTTCCACCCTCAGAATAAATTCCCCTCTTTTTTATCGTCAGTGTCTCACACTCTCATCAGTCTATCTTTCCCTGCAGTCTATTATTATATAAGAGTAGGTAGGTGGGAGAATACCTCTCACCCCTCCCGCTGGACTTAACGTGGTGCCAGTCAAATCCTACTCTCAGCACCTCGTAAGTGATTTTTATCAGAAGAACTGGCAAAGGGATATTACATAAGATCAGCTGATGACAGTGTGTCTCTGAAACCTATCTCGCTTTGCATAAGAGCCGGCGTGTTGTAAAACACACACTCCGTTAGATACATTTTCATGCAGATGCTCGCCAACAGTACACACGCCCACGCATGTACAAACACAGACACACTTAATCCCATTACATAATTCTATAGGTTTGTTTTGCCCACTGTTTTTTCCCACAGCGTGCAGATGCTTACCTCTGTCCACCGCAGTGTTGGACAACATGAGAAAGCAAACACTTGCACTTACAAACACACCTGTAAGTAACACTGTAGTTCCAGTCGTGCTGTTGATTGGCAGTGACTCATCCCCACATCATCCGTGTATCCACGGAGTGGGTGATAATTGAAATGCCAGTTACTCTTCATTTAGTGTATTAATGCTATCTGCAGTAACCAGGAGACGCCGATCGGAAAGCAGAGAGCGGCTTTCATTCAGATGAGATGATTAAAGTTAAACCTTCACACCCGTCTCCACTTACCACTGCATCTGCTAACTATTCTCCTGAGGTCAAGCTTCCTGCGTGTGTGTGCAAATCTTATCAATGTTTGTGCAAACATACTGTACTGTCTCTCCTATTCAGACGGCCTCATTCAGTTTTTCTCATCACCCCTCTCGTGTCCTGCTTCATGTCCTCCAGGAGAAGAACTTGGAGTGGTTCCCTCGCATGAGAGCCATGTCGCTGGTGAGCGGCGAGGGCGACAGCGAGCAGAATGAGATGCGCTCCCTGCAGGAAAAGCTGGACAGCACTGTCACTCTGGTGTCTCAGCTCTCCAGTCAGCTGGCTGAGCTCAAAGATCAGGTAAACTGTCACTTCAGGTTGTTCTTCAGGCTGCACTAGTCTAAACTGACTGCTCCGAAGTAAAACGGACCAGTGAACTCCACATGCTCCCCTGACCACAAGGCTTTTTCACCTAAAAACACCAGTAGAGGAAGCGGTCACATAAATGGGAAATTTCTGCTGCGTCGTATTGGCATAGATCTCCGTAATGCAGTTGGGTCGTATTAGAGCGTTGATGCTACTGAATGCACCACGACAGGTGACTATCACGTCAGCAGCAGGCGCGACTGCGAGCCGCCTGTGAGCCTCTGGCTGTTTGGATGACTAGCTCCGCTCCTACAGTGTGACTGATCACTCTCATCACCTGCCTCCCCTGCATGTGATTCCAGTCACAGGCCTGTCCTTGTTCCCCTTCTGCCAGATGTGCGAAAACAGCTCCTGCTGAGGGTGGATCACACTCCAGTAAACAAAACAACAACCTCTGCTGACCTCAGCAAGCAGTCGGGTTGGTAACGACCCTTCGCTGTCTGAGGCCAACTACCATGTGTGTACTGTTGAAGCGCCCTTGAGCAAAAACATATTGGCTCTGAATTTATTTTAAGGCAACTGCAGGCAGTCCTATTCTAATCTGGGTTAACTCCAGTATGTACTGACTAATAGGGAGTCATGGGGTTAGCAAGGATGTTATTCTATGTTTATTGCAACAACATCTACTGTAAGCACACATCACAAGAGGTGTGTGTGTGTGTGTGTGTGTTTACAAAGATGAAGGTGCAGTCCTGTAGGAGGAGCCTTGCAGGTCTCCCACCAGATCTGAAATGTTTCTTACTCGATGGAAAGCTCTCTTGGAGCTTCCGACTGTCACTGCACCCTTTGCTAACCTCAGCACTTTGCACATTCACAGCTGAGGTTGTGTACAGTACATGTGTGCCGCTGTTTGGTCCTCTGGGTTTTGGGGCTCTGCACAGCCCGCTTTCCTTTCATCTGCACGTAGTTTATGGTTTACAGAACCAGCGGACTTCACTTGTGACGTCAGCACTGAAACCACCGTGAATGTGATGGTTGCTAGAAGCCATGAAACTTCCTCCCCACACTTATACAACCTCCAACGTGCAGGTCACAGTTCTGCACACCCACACACACATGACTGTGTCCTCTAATGAAGTTTCCAAGGGACATTTTCCGTTCCAGTCATAACAGCTGTACTGAGCAAAATTGTTTGGATACAACAGTGGAGAGTTGTTTTTTTTCTAAATCTTGCACAAAAACTATTGAAAATAATGTTTTATTTTAAAATGATGCAAACTCAAGAAATATTGTAATTTATATCCAGTGAATTATAAAGTCTGCATGCATTAACTTTAATTATTGTGTTTTTTTTCTTCTAAACTTCTTCTGTCCACTATAAAGCCACTCGGGACTGACTGTCTTTCTGTTTTTTTGCTCTACAGATGACGGAACAGAGGAAGAACAAGCAGAGGCTGGGATTCCTGGGTCCTACTCAGCCCAACCATCACGTCCCAGCGCACTGACTGGTGTAAGGCTGCTGGACAGCAGCCTCGCCATGGCTAAAATCATAGACATGCAGACACAAACAGATTCCAGCCTTCAGAACAATCCTTGTAATCAGATGTGCGCCCACATTTACTGATCAGATACAGGAAGAGGCCAGCAAGTGTTGACGCATAACTTTTGACGTAGTGCCTTTTCTATGACATAAACACGGCCATATTGGATGCTAAATGTGCCTTGTGTGCCCACTTAGCTGGAAAGAGCACACTGTACATAGGAGCTCGGCTCTGTGAATGATTAGCGAGGCACAGCTCACATCTGCCAGTGTGGTGTTAGTGTGCCAGACAGAGGTCCAGGAAAATGTTAGGGTAAGGTTAATGGTTAGGTGCTGTCAAGTCTGTGGACGGCGTGTTTTAGCCTACGGTACAGTGCTAATCACAGAGGTCAATGACTGGCCTGCAGGCTTTTTAGGAAAAGAGCACACACTAACTTTAAGTATTCTTCCCTTTGTTTTTAGGTTCTTGTTAGTATTTATAAGAACATTTCCGTTCTTGACTGAAGTATTACTTATGCGTTTTGAAAGTGAAATCACAAATTAAATTTAAGAGACAGCATATTCCCGTGGCTGTAAGTGCACTGTTTTTTCTTTAAAAAGGGAAAGTTAAAGCTGTAACTGGAAACATTGGTTAGTTTGGGATATTATTTTTCAATGGCTTATATTGTGTTAAGATATGCTTTCACTGCACCACTTCAGTTCCCTTTTACAGACACATTTAGGGTTTATATGGAACAGAAATGTGAAAAGAAATGAGGGCGTGTATAAAACTTGAAATTTCTTAAGACTTAATCTTATATTGGTACATAATGTAGTGCTGAACATGGGAATCTTGATGTCCTTTGTTGCAACATGAGCATCTTTATCTCTATAGAGATATCAATTAATTTTTACTGAATCTGCTCTTATCAACTCCCACTGCTCGAGTAGATCTTTTGCCACTATTCTCTCCTGGACAAGCGGTTGAATATGTCAGAATTAATGTTTTAAACTTGCACATACACATGGCACGGTGCATCCTCTTGATTGACTGTCCTGTGACATTTTCTGTTCAGTGTATAGAAAATGTATTTTATGAGGTCAGATGTTATAATAAATTTGTAACTACAATTATTTGTGCATTTCAGTCAGTTTTCTTTGTCATCTCTTCTCCCACGAACCATGTTGACTGTTGGCTAAAATGCTGAAAATGACAAAAGACAGTAACTGTTGAACAATTAAATTGGTTTGCAAGCACACAAAATTGTAACGGAAGTATAAATGTGAGCACGATGACTTAAAATTATTAATATCATGAAAGCCTGTTTTGCTTAGACCTGTCAGCTACATTGAAAATGACGGGACCATGGCCTCCTGTGCATGTTCTATGTGGTCAGATGATCTTTCATGGTATGTTTCTGCTCCTGTTCCATATTGGAGATGAAAAACGGATCACAGAAAGTAAACTGGTGTTTCACCCTGTCTTGTCATTTACCCTCTGCAGAGAGGACCATCAGTCTTGGCTTCACTTCAGTGTTTACGCTGGCAGGCCTGCATTTACTCCTGCTGCCGGTGACAGCCATTAAAATTAGTTCACGCAGTGCCGTAATGGTGAGCAGCTGTCACTGCATAGACAAGAGGGGTAAAGTGCAGCATTACTGGAATGTTTTTCTCTCAGGGAAGGGAGGGAGAAGATAATATCAGGGCCATCATTTCTGTCTGGAAAAAGTCTTGTTACGATAATGCAATACAACTGTGTCAGTTTGCTATGCCTCCTAAACTAACCTGCTAATTTATCATTTATGGTGCACAGGATGCTCCACTTCATTTCATCTTCTTCATGTACACTGACATTTATTTTTTTTAAGTTGCATGTGACTTATGCTTTACTTTATGAACACAACCCTGGACACATTTGGATCATTTTTGAATATCTTTGCAAACCACAGTCAAAAGTCACATGCTTTGCCTTTTGTGTATTCAGTAGAAGGGATGGGAAAACATCCAGAGAGGGTCAACAAACACAAGACAAAAACACAAACACCTCTGTGGCCAGAGGCAGGTTGAGTAAATCGGGCATATGGACTGTAGTACACTGAAAAAATGAAACCATCCCACAGGCGCCTGTGTTTATATTTCAATAAGAAATGTAGCTTCACATTTAGCTGATATAAAGTGTTGAAAGTTCAGTTTGTTTTAGAGTAGCGGTGAGTTGTTGTGATCTGTGTTGATACTCTCATTGATTTGTCCTCTTCAGTGTCCCTTGAAGACTTGCCAGTATCAGATATCACTGAGTGTTATCTTTTTTTTTTTTCCAAGCCATAAACAATCGAATGACCACACCGAACATGCAGAGGGGGGCATGGTCCCTTCTTGAAGTGTCATTTTTTATAAATAAACATGCCCCTATGATGACTGGCATGTGACTTCCTGTGTGAGGTCAAGCCTTTTGCGGTCACATGATGTGTTGACATAATCACAGAAAACAAGCTCATGGAAAAGCACTGCACAAAGGTCCACCCTTTGTCTCACTATGCTACAGTGCAATCTGCACAAGTGTAAGATCAAACAGGAAATGCAACATTAATTATTAATCCCACAATAAACAGATTGGGAGGTTTTTGAAGTCACTCTTGGAGCTAGTTGAATGTAAAATGTTGGTCCCACTTTATTTAACTTAATTGTTTTATTGTTTCTTAAAAAAGGGACTAATCTCAGGGTTTCTGAAAAACTTCCAAGCTAGGAGCACGAAAAACCCATTTAAGATTTTAAACCTCGTACTTTGCCCACGTATTGATAAAATTGTAATATTTGGTGTTTTAAAAATATTGAAGCATACTATATTATTGAAGCATACTATATTTCACAATGGCTTTGATGAACAGATGAGATCTAAAAGGATTTATCATGTTTGAGAACAATGTTACCATTTTTATGTAGAACTGGGTTTCTTTATGATTTGTCCTTTTCTGTTTTAATGACCTTGCCCTCAGGCATACAGCATTATGGCTGCCACAAAAATCCAACACACATGTAGGATTCAGCGGCAAAGATGCCTCCTCTCTACTCAACTTTCTACTAATAATGCATTGCCAAAAGAGATTCCTCAGCTGTGTTAATGCACAACTTTATGGAGAAATGCTCTTTCAATACCACAATTTAGATTACAATGAGAAACTGACTGTTTTTGCGTAATCTTTAGTCAATTTTCTCGTTTTGCCATAATTGAGGAAATGCGAGAAACTTTCCACGAGTTACACCCTCACCCTGAGTGCATGCTCTATCTGATTTACATCACTGCATCACGTTTGATGTTCCCTGCGCAGCATACTCAGGCTGCTGCAGCTGCTATCGGAGCAGAACTGAAGTCATCCAAATGCTTCATTTTTGTGGCCCTTTCTTTGCTTTTCTTCCAACCTGTCTGAATAAGCATGAACAAGTCTAAACACCGAGAAATGACTCAGTTACCTCTCCAGCTGCCTGTCTCAACCCCCCTTTTCTCACCCCCGTAGCCACCACCCTTTGTGGCTGCAGTAGTTTGACTCCTACAGGCTGATTGAGTCATGCTGGCCACCATCCTGGCTTCCACCTTTGCAAGTTAGAACTCACTTCAGTCCATTTCCAGCCTCATGAAGCGTCGTCCTGGCAGATTATGTTACTGCTATCAGGATCAGTGCTGTCCGTGGACACTGCAGAGCTGTATTTTCAAACATGAGCTTCAAACAACATGGAACTTAAAAACCTCAATGTAATGAGATCATATTATAAACCAAATTAACTAATAAAACACAATTACATTTAGCTTACAAAACATATCTTGGAAAGGATGGAGTGTATTTGCAACTGTGCTCAAAGTCTTTTCATTGTGCGACAAAGATTTTATTATTTGCAAGTCAGAAGATGAGAAAATAAAGTGCTTCTGCTAAAAAATCAAAAATCTATATTATCATAAAGAACAGCTTCAAATATTTTGCATTAAAAATATGCAAATCATAACCAGAAAACACAGGGATTTAGCGTGCCACCCAAGGCAACACTGGTGTGACTCATTCAAAACCGTAAATATCAGAGACTAAAACTGAAATAATAACCATGTAGATTTTGGGAGTTTTGAAAACTATGAGCTGCATTGTTTTTTTGTATTCAGTCTTGCATACAGAAAAGCAAAAGGCAAGAAAATTTAAAACATTGTGAAAGAAAACATCTGTCTCAAATAATCCAGTTGTTTATTAAAATCGTTATTTCAGTTTGGTATCTGCAGGAAGAAACTTATTCATATTGTATATAAAATTTGTGCAAAAAAAACCATTAAAAACATAAAAGCACCACAGAAAGTTCACTACAGAAAGATGACAACTTGAAGGAAAAAATTTGTTCTTTGGCTCCCATAATGAGGATCTGGTGGCACATTGTGATCTAACACCTTTCTGGGACTCTGTGTTGGGTTTTCCTTTCATTTGTCACATGTCTGAACGACCCACAGAAGAACACATGCTAAGGCACACGCTAAACAAGGCAAATGCCGCTGCCCTTCAGAATTTAGTCATGTAAGTGGCAATAAAACCTTCCATTTTCATTTGACAGATTAACATTACATTAAACTTTCTGCCACTGCTGAGAGGAGGGTAAGCCGACCTGAAGACCAGAGAAGAAGACCTGATAGCGGTCCTTCCACATGATGAAGGCCCCAACGGCACAGACAAGGGTTTGGGCCAGGTTCAGAAAGATCTGGAGCAGGAAGTAGAAGGAAAGCGTCCCGATGATCGCTTCACAGTCGCTGACCCCGTCATAAGTGAAGGTGCGGGCTATTGGGTCATTTTCATCCAGTTTGCACATGCAGCCGTCGCTCGCCTCCTCACATATGAAGCTGCTGGTCTGTGAGTGGTGGTGCCCAGCAAACGCCACAACCAGCACTGAAAGGACCAGGCCAGTGGTGCACATAATGAAGTACAGGAGCTGCAGAGGGCAGAGCATTTTTGTTAGACTTCCACTCTGTAAGCTTTGATAAGGAGACCATTTATCATTTTCACTTCTGTACCTTTTTCTGTTTTTACTTTCTTTTTTTTTCTTTTCTTTTTAAAATAATCTGGTTCCTACGTGAGTCTGTTGTCTCATGATCACCCCAGAGTGCCAAAACTGTGGCTTAGAAACAGACATGCTGGCTCAGTGCCTGCAGCAAATTCAGTTCAAAGAGATTACCCACAATACTGCAGGGCAAGGTCTGACCCTCAGAGCAGGAGGCCAGCTGTTACCACAGGGGCGACCCTACACATGTTGCACTGCCTCTCAGGTACGGCAGCTTCCCACTTGCACTGAACATGTCCTGTTTACTTTACTGGGTAGCAGAGATTGCCTAAAAATACATGTGTAAAATGTGACAGAGGCTTTGTGTTGTTTATGCAGTTGCACAATCTCAACAACACTAAACCTTCATTTTTATCCATCTGTTATATAACATGAGTCCTCATTCATCCGTGTCGTTTGGCTGCGTTCCCACGCCGCTCATGGAAATACGTAGGTAATGAGTGGCGCCTGGTTTACAGTAGCATTCACGTTTACTTTTAAAATCTAAAGTGTTTTTAGTTTGGCTTCATAGAGAGAAACATGAATCTGGTGAATCCTGCTTTTTTCTGAGAAGCATGTGCTTCCCCGAGTGGAGATGATCTGAAACTCCAGAGCAGGTAGAAACTATATGTTGCTGTCCTGAATGTTTTGGTTGAGCATGCTCATGGAATACATAATGCCTTTTACAGAATAAATGTAGATCCAGTTTGGGCAGAGGATCACCATCTAACAATGTAGCATCAGAAATGTCTCCAGTTAAAGCACATTTTCTGCCCATTCAACCAGTGCCAAGGGCAACCGGAATAAATAACCGAACTGACTCTAATGCAGTAAATTCTGAAGCAAGAATGAAAATGCTGTAGCCATGAGTTCATTGAGCTGTTTGGATATATGACATTAATAAATTAAGTCACATTTGTTTTGAGGGCTAAAGAGAGCTGCTTTGACATGCATATAATGAGAGGATTTTTATGAACCCATTATATGTAATACAAAAGTCCTTTTGAATAAAATTGAGAGAAATGACACATATATGTACATTACTACAAAATTTGGTTGAAATAGATCTGAATGCACAGGATTGTTTTATCTAGAAAAAAAAGACAAATTCTACTTAAGTAACTCATTATAAAGACATTTAACATCGCTACACTCTGCTTTGTAATCTTTGCTGATGAAATGTTAAATTGGAAAAATCTTTGCCATTTCAGTGATAAACACATAATTTGGTAATTAGCTGCTCTTCGCTATGTACAGTTCTGCTAAAATGCTTAAAAACATCTTTAGTTCTTATGTAAAGTAACTGTTTTGTACAGAAAATGCAGACAAAAGAATAGTGGACGGATTCAAATTCCTTTGAAATTGAGGCTATGTGTATTTTGTGGCTAAATAAGTTGCATTAATGAAAACATTCCTCTTCTTCTCCTAGTGGTCTCTGCAGAGCTCTTATAAACAGGAATGCAGTTACAATCGCTTGTCCCTATGGCACTGACGGCCTGCATGAGTGGATAAAAGTGTTCTCTGCACAGGTCTGCAAAATTAACCCACCTGGTCAGGCGTCACTTAAGTCACTTTCAAAGAAACTGTACACTGGGAAGGAATTTCTTGTTTTTTTGTATGCCACATGAATTCACCTTGACAATGAACTGCATAGATGTCTTCTCATCTGGTTGATAGGTGATGCAGTAGAGGATAAAACCCAGGATGGAAACTAAACACAGCTGCAGCAAACAATAAAAAAATGCATTATTTGGTCATATTCAACCACATAAAGATCAAACATACAAACAAATTGCTCATTTTAGAGTTAGTCTGCAGACAACCTGAGTATTTTCAGTCAGATAAATCACACTGCACCTTGATGCCATGTTTAATTTGTATGTTTGTTATCTGACGCAGTAAAGGAGCAAGAATCCTCTCCTAGAAGAGTCACGTGTGCCAAGATTTTCAGGGATGTTTGCTTGATATTGCATGATTCAGCAGTAAGCTGTCATCTGATTACATTACTTTGCTCACCCCCCCTCTCTCTCTCCCTTGCTCACACACAGATTCGCACTCTATCTTCTCCGTGCAATAGGAGTCTTGTGACTAACGTGCAGCATCTTATTTGAATGTTTTTCCCAGGTTTTTAAGCACTCAAGATTTTCTGGAAAGTTCTTGATGACCTCAATGTTTTTCACTCGGCTGAATCTCGTGAGGATCTAACTCGGGACGCTGGTGTCCAGGGATGTTTTCCACAGCAGATGGCATCTGTGATAGGCTAGAAAAAGACCCAAATGGCAACAACATGTTTTTGTGACCTGAGCTCTTAATTCAATCTATGATTATGAATGTACATTTTTAATCATTTATATTGTGAATTTCATGCATAAAGGTAATCACTTTCAAAAGCTCCAACTCTGCACAACTGACCAACAATTCAGCAATGTTAAGTGCAGTTTAATTTTACTGTTAAATATAAATGTTTTATGTGTGCTTGGGGAGAAGGAGCGTGCAATAATGATGCATAAGCAAGAATGCATGTAAGATATTGAGAGGATTTCTGATGCTCGGAAAATTGCATGCTGGGACTGGAGGGCTTGTTTCATCTGCCCAGATTCTGAGGACTTCTTGGACACAGAGAATAAAGGAGAAAGTGCAGGCAGAGTCATGTGACAGAGATGGATTGGAAGTAGGCATTTGCATACAGGTGGAGGTTTATAATAATGTTAGTATGTGTGACTACTCTGCCTACAAAGAGAGTTTGCTGAGGGCCGGAGCAGTCATGCAGTCTGGTAAACACGGAAAACACAAAGCTGCTGAGGGTCATGCAGGAATATCAAAAACTGGAGACTCGTGTTCCATGCAAACAAGTGGCTGATGATAGAGCATAAGACGGAGCTTACAATGATCCCAGCCCAGTGGGGCGTCTCTCTGGCCAAAAGTGAGGGGCTGATAGCCAACATAAGGAAGGCCACGGCTGTGACAACCACCCCCAACAGCAGCTGGAGGAGGGCGACGAGCAGAGGGAAACGACAGACTCTGCACTTATTGCTGTCCTCTGGTGATGGGCTGTCATCTCTCGTCTTCTTGCTCTCTTTCTTGTCTGAGGAACCTTTCTGCCCCTGTCCCATTTCTCCTCCTGCCTTCACTCTTTTCCCTGTTTGTCTTCACAACTTTTTCTGTTACAGTGTTTTGGGTGGATGACTGTGCCTGCTGTCTTCCTCTTACCCCTTCCGCTCCCCTCCCCGCCTGCTCTCACCGAGCCCAGCTCGGCTGCTATTTGAAAACAGAGAAGGCTCTGAACTAATATGGAAAACATTTGGACTGGATTCCTACAGCAGCTCCAGTGCCACATATAGAGCAGGCAGCAAACTGAGGAGGAAAGGAAGAGGAGAGAAGGGAGGCAGCGAGACACAAAGGGGGGATTCCAACATACGACAGAGAGGTTTCTCATGTAAAGCTCCTAACTAGACGGGGAATGCACATAGGCAATCAGCAGGTGTGAGTTAATGAAAAGCCAGAAAATGGGAGGTCACACTTCCTCAGAAAACCGGAGTGACTGGATCACTCTTTGTCAGCACTGTTACACAATAGACCCATGGTGCCAGCCAAGAAACGTCACATGACTAACAGGAAGAAGTAATGTGATCATAAAGCATGTGAGGGCATTACAAGGGCTCAGATTGGAGTGTTTTTGAACACCTAAATTCTCACACAAGGAGCAGGTGTACCTAATTGAAACTCGGATTAATTTTCATTAAATAGGCTACCGATTAAAACAAACTGACCTTTGTTAGGAAAATGAGATAATCAAATCTTCTTTCTTCTTTTCCCTCTCTTTTTGCATTAATTCCGTTACCAAACACTCACATAAAGGTGTGAGCGCGTCACATGCGACGCACGTGTTTGAGCATTCAGCTGGGCCGGTGCCATGGTTACTGACAACGCAGCTTTGGAGGACTGATTTATGAGCAGGTTATCAATCCATACAGTTACATACAGTATGCTGTACGAATACTCAGAGGCGCGCGCACTCTGCGCAAAATTAGAAAGAAGCCCCCCGTGTTTGTGGTGTGCGACGTGTTTACTGTTAAACCTGGATGTCGCTTTTCAGTCCAAAGAATGAAAACCTGTGAAGTATTGCGATGAAATGACGTAAAAGTGGACGTTCAGTCCAAGTGCCACAGTTTGGTCATTTCTCTCACACTTGTACAATAGATTAATTATGCACTTAGCAGTTAGTAAAATACGCAGGAGGGTGAAAGTTTCCCGACACAATAACATATCAGATGCAAAACGCTTAGAAAATTCTTCCGTCTCCACGCATGTGTGTCTTTCCGGTATTTTCCTCCGCAATGTTTCGCGCGCGAATCACGTTTCAGCAGCGAGGTCAGGATGGTTTGGACTAGATCACTATAGGAACAGGGGCGTGAGCTGCCATAGTACACACAAGGTCTAATTACTGGACTTCGTGCTGGTGCAGCCTACACGTGAGACGGAAGCTGTTCCCAACCGGAGGCGCGCGTGCGCTCTAACCACAGAGCCGACGGCTTTGCAAAGTGGCAGCTCAGGCTTCTATAGACATCAGTCTGAAGCGAAGCTCCACTGGAGGACACGTTCTGTGCAGCATCTCCCTCTCAGCCGTCCGTGTGAGAGTATTGGAATAACAAACATTCCTGGAAGAATCTCAGAAGCGGATCACCGGCAGCAGAGAAGTAATGGATGAAAGAATACCGCATTTACAGGACAGGCAGTTCATGGAGCACGCAGATTTCCTAGGGTGAGTATTGCTTTTGGGAAAACTCTGTCTAACTGTCTCGGATAAACATGCCTGGTGAATAATCTTACACTTTCTTCCTCACTTTAGGGTGGATTACCCTCCGCTCTTCATGTGCAAATCTAAACGAGGAATTAAACGAGAAGATGGTGGAAAGGTGCGCGCAGTTTTCTCATTTTTCTTCTTCTTGTTTTATTATTTTTTTTAAAATAATATTTATAACGCAAATCTTGCCATTAAGCTTTGATCAAACAATATTTCTCTTTTTCAACCTATCACAGAATAATGCGCAACAACTTTTCACTTGCAGTGATATATATTTCTGTTTCAGTCGCTTGAGTAATCACGTGTATTTCTGTGCCAGCAGGACGCGTACAAGTTACCCCACCGGTTGATAGAGAAGAAGAGAAGAGACAGGATCAACGAATGTATCGGCCAGCTGAAGGATTTATTACCTGAACATCTGAAGTTATCGGTGAGATCGTGTTCCAAAAAGTTTTGTTGTGCTCAGAGAACTGCTTTAAACGGAGAAACATTTCTTAAACAAGTTGAACCAATTATTTTATTCCCTTATTCATCTGTTTTCCCCACAGACGCTTGGACATTTGGAGAAAGCTGTTGTCCTGGAGTTGACACTGAAACATTTAAACGCACTGACTGCTGTCACTGAGCAGCAGCACCAAAAGATTATTGCTTTGCAGAATGGTAAGATAAACATTTAAATGGTTAACGTAGCAATCTTAAAAGGTAGTGCGTTTTTACATTTGTTATTATTTTACTAAATAGAACATGCTATTTGATAAAGCAAAAAGTTCATATGTGAGACATTCTTAAAACATGCAAGGAACGCGCTCTGGAGTTTGATATGCATTTTAAGAATAGCTTCTTATGAGGAACTTCTTACCACATATAGCCTTTTGTGCAAACCAGAAAATTGATCTGATTCTCTTTTCATGCCTTACAGGTGACCGGTCGATGAAATCTCCCATTCACACCGATCTGGATGCGTTCCATGCCGGGTTCCAGGCTTGTGCCAAGGAGGTCTTGCAGTACCTGAGTCAGTTTGAGAACGGGACTGCACGAGAGCAGAGGTGCGCGCAGCTGATCAACCACCTTCACAAGGTGTTGGCGCAGTTCCAGTCCGGCGCCCCGCAGCTACACCACCAATTAGCCGCCGGGGACACACAAGATGGTCAGAAATCTGACAACCAAGCTAACTGTGTCCCGGTCATCCAGAGGACCCAGGGAGGAGAACTTAACGAGATAGACACAGACACGGACAGTGGATACGGTGGTGAGTCTGAAAAGAGTGATGGCAAAGATAAAGAATGTGAGCGCAACAAGGCGCAGGGACCCAAAGCAGTTAAGATCAAACAAGAATTTGGAGACGATCGGGCAGCTAAAAAACCAAAGATGACCTGGCCTGGGAACGGGGTCGGGTGCGCAGACCCAACCAGGCCCGATCTGGCGTTTATGAACTCTCTGATGGGAATAAGCAGTGTTGGACAGCAGACACCGATTTGCATGCCTTTCTACTTCATCAGTCCATCAGCCGCGGCGTCTTATATGCCTTTTTTAGATAAAAACAATATTGAAAAGTACATGTACCCGGCGGCGGCTGCCCTTGCATCCCCTTTCCCCTGGCTATATCCTGCACATGCGTCCGCAGCGGCGGCTGCAGCCGCTGCCGCTTTCCCTGGTCTGTCTACACACATCGGAGCCTCCTCTCAGTCCAATGACTCCCACTCTGCAGACAACGATGAGTCCCACGAGGGCGAGACAGGCTCACCTGAGGAGTGCGAGGACAGTCCCGCTAGTGACGACGGAGAGGGTGACGTAGATGACACGTCCCGAGAGAAGAATAGCCCACAAGAGCAGTTCACTGCGAGCCAGATGAACTAACGAGTCTGCGCGCCTCTCCGTGCATTATGATGAGGAGTTTATGTGTTTTCAATTTTTAAAATTAGGCTAGTTTTAAAACGGGGTATCACAGAACTGTTTCCCATGTACAGTATCTTGGTGAAACGGGACAGTGGTGACTGCGCGTGCCTTTTGCACTTATACGCTCGATTAAACAATCTGAATGACTATCGACAATGATTGACACTTCACGGCTGTGTTGTGCTGGAGTTGGTTGCTTTTTTAAAATCCTGTTTGATAAAACATTTTGACATGGCAGCATTGGTGCCAAAACTTTGAGTACCACAGCAGTGCGCAATATCCCAATCAATGATTCTCTTTAGATGTGTGAAGTTGCAACTAACTTCTGCCTATGATTAAACAACCTGGCACACTCTGACTGTAAATATTACCTTGAAGGTAGTCTGATTCATGTGTGTTAATGTGCACCAGATGGTCCTGCAGAAATGCTCCTGGAAGCTTCATTACCTCATTCTTAACGTTGTGTGGGGAGGTTAGCTGGTTATCCCTCCTGATAACTGAATGGTACCCACCGTCCAACATGCATATCACCTCTACACCAAGCAGCAGATACAAAATCAGATACTTTAGAATTCACACTCTTGAACTGAGTAAAGGGGGAGGCATTCCTTTAACTCATTTGCTTTGAAGTTTGCTTTGTTTGTGCTTGTAAGGAAGACAAAAGGTACTGGAATTAGAATAATTCTTGTCCCCTAATTGAAGCATCTCTGCACCGAGATGCAGTGACCTCCTGTACCTCCAGAAATAATTGTAGGCTAGCACCTTATAGACCTTTGATATTGAATGTATCTGTATTTTCCCAGTTAGTTTTTATGTAGGATTATCTTTACTCTTTGAGACGATAAGTGCACTTTTTTCTGCTTTTTTCCTCCTCCCAGCAGCCACCTTATCATTTTGAAAGTCAATCACTGTAGTTCTCTTTGAACCTTTCTATTGTGTTGAGATGTCTTTTAAAAACATCATTTAGCTTTATTAAAAAGATTGGACTAGCTTTATGATAATTCCCTGCAGTAAAGTGGCAAATTAGTCATTTTCCCAATTTAACAAAACACAGCTTTCTAGCTCTTTCGTGAGGAAATCATAATCCGATTTGAAAACGTGCAAACTCATTCCACATCAGGCGATCATTTTGTAAAACTGACAAAAACTGGGGAAGAAACTGTGGTCATTGCCATGTTCAGAACTTTATCTTGGGCTCCTTTCTAACTAATTCCTGCAAGTGAAATGTTTCTCTGCTTTTTTAAATTTTTTTTAAAGTTTCACATGTGAATGAATAGACATCCTTTTCATTGTATTTTGAATACACGACATGCTTTTGTAGTTGGTTTTGCCTCAAATCTTTCATCAACTGTTCTAAAAAAGTGGCATGTATGTTTGTAAATAGTTTTTTTGTGAATATACCATTCAGTATACATGTCTGTCAATGTTGTAGAGCTCTATGGATTTTTTAAAAAAAGATTTAACTGAGCAACTGTTGCACATTTCGTTAATGCTTTACACATGCTGTTCTAAATTATTGCTGATGAGTTGTAAAATAAATATCAAAAGGAAACTTTGCAGGGGTCTTCTTATTATGCACGTATTTCTGTTTGTTATGTAGTCTCCCAGGTGAGCAGTCCGTCAGTATGTGGGAATCTTTCCCAACAAACACCTCTATATGACGTTTAGGTCCATACCAAATATAATATGTGACTAAAAGAGTCAGAGTACAGTATTAGAAAGAACTTTTGAATAAACTAATGAAGGTTGAGTGGATGGAATGTAATGTAACAATCAGCTGACAGGTCACACAGAGGAATGTACAGTAAGCTGAGGCTTTAAACAAAAGTCATGTGATAAAAGGGTGATGAAGAGAGATTACAGTCAGTCTGAGCAGACGGATGAAAAACAAGGGGCCTTCTCCCAACTTGTCAAAAGCTTTAAGCAGGATCAAAACTGGTCTTTGTTGTTGCCATTGACTGGCCTACTGTAATTTCAGGTTAATCTTTTCAAATAATTGCAACGCTCATTTGATCAAATTTCTCATTTGTGATCTTCAGGAACTTTGGCAACATCTGAGTCAGATTAGAGCCAGCTTATTTATTTCAAGCTTTGTGGATGTTGCCTTTAACACTTACATACTGGTCATTTTAAATGGTTTTTGGCCAGTTTTGACCAGGAACAGAAATTTCCTCATAGTAAGTGTCTAGACCAAATTCGAAAAGATCTAGATGTAGATATATTTAGAATGTTACATCTTATAAAAGCAAGAGTTATCCTTGCGCATTGTTTTTATATTTCTTAAGTTTTACATGTGTTGTCTTTGGAGGAAGGCATCTGTTACACAGCATCTTGTCCTGTTTTACATAAAAACCCTAATAATTAAGATCTATTTTTGTGAATTTCAAATTGCATTAGGTTCTGGATCTATTACAGTTATAATACAACCATGTTTAGCTTTTAAAAACAGTCTTCAGTGCTATAGCATTGAACAATTATAAAATTCTTTTTTTTCCTTTTTAAATATTATCTTGGCTTTAGTAACCTTAATGTTACATTTAGTGGACAGAAAAAGGGGTCAAAGGGGGGGAGACATGTAACAAAATTGGGACTCTGTACATTGTTAAAGAGCTCATTTTTTATATTTACTTTGCAGGTACCTGCAGGTGCAGATCTTGCATCTGTGTCATAACACCCTCTGACCTTTGAAAGGCTTCTCTTACATTGCACTATTTGTCATTATTTGTGAAGTGGGGGGTGGGGTGAATGGACGGGAATATTTTTAAATGTAAGGCGCTTTGAGCCATATTTTGTTTGAAAGGCGCTTTATAAATAAAGTTTGATTGGTTGATTGATTACCCCTATGTGTTTACTATTTGATTCTTCCCATGCCCCTTCAAAAACAAGCAGGTGGCTGTCTCTGTGTGAAAAAAAGGCAAGTATGGTGGGAACATAGACAGATCTCATGACGGCGGCCAAGTCCCCCTTGAGCTCTGTCATAAACAAAAAGATACGCAAGACATTGCACTGTGCTGTTTCACAGTTTCAAGATCCCGTAAAAAAACACCATTTTCTTATATTTCACACTATTATATTTAAAATCCATCTTAATAGACATGGGTCACATTTCACCCCCACAGTATAGGTGAAGATGCCGTCTCTTTAAAAAAACAAAACATAAAACAAAACATGTAAATGTGCAAATATAAAAACACAGCGCTAAGTCATTCTAAAGTTCTGACTGCTGTATAGCCATTGCATCCTGCTTGAAGTGCTGCTTAAAAGTTTAATCTTTACAATTTTTCAGTTATTAAATAAACATCAAAAGCCTACCAACAAAAAAGAGACACAAGTATTTTGATGAGTTATTTATTACGTTACAGGATGAAACCTTTAATATAAGTTATTTTGGGAATGAAACAAGAGTCAGATGCTTTCAGTCAATGGGATGACAATCAGGTGAGAGTGGGCGGTTTTATTTAAAGAACAAGGATCTATGAAAGTCTGATCTTCACGCCACATTTGAGGAAGCGTGTAGCGGTTCAAACAAAGGGGAACTCTGAGGTCTCATATGGTTGGAAACAGTTAGAAAACAAGCTGTAATGAGTTTGAACTCCTTTCAACCACAGATTTTATGCAAATGGAAGAATCTATGTATAAGACAGGGCTGCAAGGAGAAGGAAGCCACAATCGAAACATTTCCTAAAGTTTGCTGAAGAGCGCTTCTACAAGTAAAGCTTTTGGATGTAGACTTTATCCACAAATAACACCAAAAAACTACTTTTTGGATAAAATAAAGTGAATCATGTGATGGACAAATGGGAAAAAAAACATTCTTGCTCAGAAACCTAGTCCCACCTTCAAAGCACAGTGATGGCAGTGTTATGTTTTGTGTCCATTTAGCTCCATCTAAGCCAGAAGAAGTGAAATCATCTATTGTTCGATACATTTGAGAATTATACTAGCAAACCCTAAAGGTAAATGTGAGAATACTTACCTCAAACAATGGCTTTCCTGGTATTTACCACAAGCAGGAGCTTGAATACGCTGATTTACAGGACTGATCAACAGCTATTAAAAATGGTGTCCTTCAGTTATCACTGCAAAGAGAAATAACGCCACACACAGGAAGATGAAGTTTGCATGTTTTTACTATCCACCGATTTGATGTATCATTTTCCTTAATAACTAACTTACCAAGTATAATATCTAACCTCATTTGTTTAAGTTAATTTAAAACCTAATTTGTGCAAAACCCTTTAAAAATATTGATTTATCTCTAAAGCTAATTAGCATTTCTTCTCATTTCACTTCTGTTGATAAAAAGGAGACTTGCAGTGATTCTCCCTCAGACATGCTGAGCCCTTCTCCGAGCATTAGTATGCAAACGTCTCCCTCTACTGGTGTGACGCCTGCTGTTGCACACAGTAGAAAATCCTCATTCATTCCTACGCACAAGCACATTCAAAAAGTTGCATCAAGCACAAGATGAGACATCTAAAGTTTTCAGATGGTTTATTGAACAATGCAATTATGCAATTCATACCATACAGCCATACACACCTGTCAACACTTTGCAGGATATTAAGGCAAGAAAAATTAAAAATAGTATATGTACAGTCGACATCTTAAAGAGTTTTCTAGAGGATATGCAATTGTAAACAGTAACCACAACTGTGACAGTACTAATCCAAACAGTGGTACACATCTGTTGCACAAAACCACAAAAAAAATAAAAATCGAGTTAAATGTTAGTACATGTTACAGCAAATGGTAATATGGTAACAATAACACAGTGGCAACAGATAGAGCACTACAAATGTGTTCTGTTGACATTTCTACAAAACTGACAGAAAAAAAAAACTGTTTGTCATCGTGCTTTTGTTGTTTGTTGCAGTTTTTATCTCTAAAAGCTACTGACATGATTTTAACTAGATATGATCATTCCTTCAGTGTCCCCGCTAGATCTTTACTGTACATTACTTGAATACTATGGAGTGGATATAAGGCACTTGGATGTGTTTAGCAGCTCAACTACAAACTAACAGAGGCTCAAAACTTGGCTAATCTGACACAAATTTCTTGCTTTGCAGACACACAAACATGGTTGCTCTACAGTCTAGAGGTCCTTCATACCTCAACTAGTCTGTGTGCACAGGCATGCAGACAAACACACAAACCCATTTCATTACTTGACCTCTGTCTATTTCACACTGCTGCTTGCAACCGCCCATTCTGTGATTACATGCCGGCATTTTAGATTCACTTCACTGTTTGAAACCCTGCATTCATATATGGCCAACACAATCATGCAACAAGACCTGCTAATCTTTGGCCACACAACACTTTAGAAAAACAAGCATAATACATTCAAAAAATATAAACAAACAAACAAAAAAAAAATCTGTTAAAGAGTATAATTAACACTGTTTTAATATGCAGCAATTACTGCAGGAATGAGGGACTGTATATGCACCGCTTCGTCATAAAATATACTGCTCATTACATAAAGCTTAGAAAATAATGAAATGTTTACAGTAAGCATTCATTTGAGTGAATAACATTCGTCAGGAACAAAATCACTGACCATTTGTGCATAGTTTTAACTTTAACAAAGCACAGGAATAGATGGTTCACAGTTTCACTACAGACACAAAGTGGATCCTTCACTTACATGAGAATCAGTCGTGATGCTGGAGGAATGACACAGATTCACTGCCAAAGATTCTCAAGAACACTGTCCAAAAGGCAAAGGTTTCTAACCAGGATGCAAAGGAGAGAAGAATACAAATCATTCAGCAGGTACTAAAGTAAGAGCTAAAGTACATCAAATAGATATGTTTACACAGGGAGTCCAGAGCACCCTGGACGCAACATGTTCAGAAACTCTGCCTCATGGAACAGAGAGCTGTTGCTTTTTTTGTATTTTATTTTTGATATATTATTGTTCGGTCCCATCAAGTGCTCCTTTCCTTCCATTAAGATTGTTTCTTCACACTAAAGGTTGCTTTCAGTCACTTAAAAAATGCATAGTCGTGTGCTATGGAGATATACTGACTCATCAGAGTCACACATAGATCCCCTCTGGGTTGAGGCCAGAGCTGAGGGGGCTGTGGAGGACACGTAGATGACTGGACATTCGGTGCGACGACACAGGACGCTTCAATGAGCCAGTCAGCGGGACTAAATCTGCAAAGGAAACATGTGACACAGAGAAAAACAATTTTTTTATATTTAGTCCATGTAAAATTTGCTTGGTGACAAGCGGTGTGACAAGTGACCAAACTGCAAGGTGGGAGACTGCAACATGTGGAGGAGAGCCCTAAAAAGGTCATTTATAATTATGATTATTAAAATACCAGTCAAGTCCCTTTAGTTTATGAAAACACTTTCTTTTCAAACCATTCTTAAAGATGACCTTCAATTCTTTCATAGGAAAATGAAGCAAAAAAAAGAGAAAGACTCACTGCACTGCTCTAAAGTGCAATGTACTTCTGCTACAGCACCACTGGGAGGCACAACTGAGCTTTGCAGAGAATCCGCCATTGCAGTGGAGTTTGTGGCCAGGACAAAGGCCCTCCCTGACTTCCACACACACTGGAAGGTTATATGAGGGTAATCACCCCTGAGTTATTACTTTTCATAATAAAATATAATCACTGTGAACTGTCTTTTACAAACTCAGTTCTGTAAACACTGATGCTGCATGTCGAGGACTATAAAAGCCATTTGCAGAGATAAAGATGGCTGCAACTGATACATTTTTCCCCCCTCAACTGTAAAACGGTTTAAACCATTAAACTATTTCTGCACCCCAGCTGCATCTTATGTCTCTAATAGGAACTGAAAACGGATGAATGAATGTTTTGCAGAAGTTGCTTATTTTTTACTTTGTGACTATATTCAAGAAATTAAGAAGTGTGCTTAAATAAAAGGCAAATTTAATGGAAGCTTTTACATTTACATTTATAGATTTATAGATCACCCATGAGTTTAAAGACTAATGTTATAAGTCAGTTCACATGTTGGTGGTTTTATCCAACTGCTTGACAGTATTGAATCCCCGTAAAGTTTTTAGACAACCATCTGGCTTATAGTCATGCACAGCTTATGTGGCATTTCTGTCAACACTGAGTGCTCTTGTTTTATTTGCCAGCTCCTGTTGGTTTCTTGTAGGATGACAAGGCTGTGGTCCAAGGAGCCTGTCACAGAAAGTGCTGAGCATGTCAGAGGACCAGAAGGATGGAAGGATGGAGCATCGACGCAGGGTGGAGAGTGAATGCATGACTGCTAAAGCTGGGTTAATACTGTGCGAGGTTTCCGTCAGGCCAGCCCTGCGGAGCCGATGCAGAGCTCCTGTGTTTTTATACTCCAGCATTGGTAAATGCGCCGGGTTGCGTTTTTTTTCCGGATATGCAGGCACCGGTAGGCTGGTACTGGTTTATAAACTCCATAAGGTTCAGTTTTCTCAATGATTCAACCTACAAGTTTACTATCTACTAATTCCATGTACTGATCTGTCTTCATGGGCTGCTGTTAGATGAACAACACAATCATTTTCTTATTGGCTTCTCTGTTCATTTTATGCAGCAAATCACCAACATGGCTGCAGAATCATTGATGTAAACTGTCATCAGATCAGGACAGATTCCTTTTTAATGCGACTTTTGCCTGCGGTTTGTAGGTAGTCAAATATACGCAAACTACTATCCCAATCTGACCAATCAAAAAGGAGTATATTCGCTTAGCTTTGTCTGCTTAGAAGGGTGCAAGTCAGGTTGGGAAGAGCTGTGCATCAAGGCTCTGCAGACCTACGCAGAGCCCACGGCGGTGATGGCGTAACCCGGCTGATGCAGATGACGCGCCAGGATAAACCCAGCTAAAGGCTGCCTATACTTAAGCCACAGTTGGCATGGAGCTTTAAGTGCCACTTAACATGGAGGACAAAGTCTTGAATGCACTTTTTTCCTTCTCAATCCCTTCACCACACACTCACATATTTGAATGCAGAGCTGGTCATTTTCTCACAGCAGGTTGTCAAAAAACAATGCCGTAAGTGCCTTCAAGGAAAGAAAGGCTTCACAATTACATGCCAGCAGCCTTCCTGACAACAGCGACGTTATTTGAAGTCAGCTGCCGACATGTGAGTCGTGGACATTTTCAACGCTTAGCCTGCTGCCTACAGAAGAAAATACAAGTTAATTTGATGGTCAGAACAATATCTCATACCTATTCCATGGCTGGTGATGGTGGAGTCATCCTCAGTGGGTTCAGCTGGCAGCACTGTGACCTTGGTTCCAGTCTGCTTGATGAACTGCTGCAGGTTAACCTGCCTCAGCTCCTTGGTCAGCTGCTCCAACTCATACTGCATGTCCTTCAACGTCAGGCACAAGAGAAATTAGCAGCTTAAGTAAGTTGCAGCAGTTTTTGCATATAGGCTAAAGGAGAGCTGGGGAAATGGCATCGTAGGTTTAACGTTTGGATTGTAAAAGTGAAAATTAAACATCTGTATTTTCAGATTTATGCACTTCCAGTTTCAAAAATTAGCATTTTCAGGCTCCTAAAATGTTTATCCCACGTGGCTGAGACTTCTAAAGAATCAAAAACCTTTACAGGTACAGCTAAACTGGTCCCAGAGTGGACATGTTTTCAACTTCATCACAAACTTTGCTCAAAAAGTTGACGGAGCACTGAGGTTAAGCTCTGGTTTTAGTAGGAGGTTATCTTCTAGCCTTGAGTTTCACTGCAACTAAATAAGCCTTTTGCAATGAAGACCTTGTACTAATCAACTTGTAGTCCACGGTGAGAGTCACAGACTATATTAGCAATGAGGTCAGCAGTAGCCTCCCCAAAAACATGCTTTTAATTTACATTTAAGCCTCAGTAACCAGAGTTTGAACAGAACCTTACTCTTTTTATGACTTTTAAAAATAAAACACAGTTGTTCTCTTCAGAGCAATAAATTTTCTTGCCTGCTGACAAAAATGTATAAAATGATCCAGAACCAGAGTGAGTGATGGTTCAGGCAGTAACGTCTTAAATATTCTATCACCTGCAGTTTCTTGCTGCTTTGTCCAAGCGATCTATCCACAGCTCTGCAGCTGCTCTCCAGCTGGACCGCCTGCCTCTCCTGGGCCTTCAACTCTGCCTTGACCCTGAGGACCTGAGCTCGAGCCTCTGCCTCACTGACCCACTGGGTCTCCTGCCGCTCTCTCTGCAGCTTCTCCTCTTCCAGGCCTGCTTCTACACCCTGAGAAAACAGAGACTAACATCTTGAGAAAAACTACAATTTACCAACATCATTGAAATTTCTATAAGAAAACAATATGATTTTTTTAACTGATATTCAATGTAAATACCCCACTGAGAACCCACCTGTACCATCGCAAGCTTTTCTTTGATTTCCAGCTCACAGCCCTCCAGATGATCTCGCAGCTCCTCCAGTCTCTCCTCCAGCTGCCTCTCACTCTCCAGCTCAATCTGCAGCTCTGTGGCCCAGAACTCTTCTTCCTCCATTTCCACTTCATTTTTCCTCAAGTGCTTCTCTAACCTCAGGATCTCCTCCACAAACCCTCCACCTCTCCCCAGGTCCGCAGCGAACGCTCCACCACGCCCACTTCGTCCCTCAGCCCAGGCTTGGAGCTCAGCCTCGTAGGCTTCTAACTTTTTTTCCAGCACATTCAAGGTCTCTCTCTGCAGGCTGACCAGTCTGACCAGATCTTCCATGCGACAGGCCCACAGACCGGGGGAAGCAGGCCCCATGGCTGGCCCTGCATGGAGGTGATTCCCACCATTTCCTACCAGAAATCTCCGCTTGCCCTCAGCTTCGCTGATTCGCCCTCCGCTCAGAATGTCCCTCAGACTCCTGGGAGTGCCTGTGAAAGTGAGGGACTTGCGGCGTGGTTCACGGCGGCGGAGAGAGCGATCGTTGGGGTGACGAAACTTTGCAAGAGGAGGGAGACTTTGCCGATGGAGCCCACGTTCAGGGCCCCTGAGAGGGGGGCCTTCAGAGGGGGGGCGCTCTGTCAGCGAGGGGCCGGTGCGAAGCAGTATCAGCTGGACATCACCGGCATACTGACCCCAGGTGTTAAGAGAAGCCACGGGGCTCTCGTGAGGCGCTAGGTGGCGCTCAGTATCCCGCCATTTTTCTACCAGAGTGTATCTCCCTGTTCGACCTGTAAACAACACAAACACATTGGAAAAGATGTTGATTCCAGACAAGGATGACCAATATATCAGGCCGATTTCACAGATATCATGGCAGTCTACATTTTTAAATAAAGCATTTATTTCAGTGGCATGTTTGTTTTCATAGACCCTTAGTACAAGCCCTCTTAGTAGATATTAAAATAAGACAATAAAACAAGCCATTTTTAAGGTCAAACAACATGATGACAA
Organism: Craterocephalus amniculus; assembly: GCA_036024015.1. Taxonomy (NCBI): domain Eukaryota; kingdom Metazoa; phylum Chordata; class Actinopteri; order Atheriniformes; family Atherinidae; genus Craterocephalus; species Craterocephalus amniculus. The sequence continues at coordinate 49,469 of JAVQJG010154335.1, forward strand.
TATTGATTTGGATCTCTTCCAGAGATTCCCAATAACTATTTCTAATATAAAGAAATGCATATTTAACCCACTGGAGTAAAGTTTCAACTTTTAAGTCAAATGTAATGCCAATCAAAAATTTTTTTACGGAAAGATTCCACTGTTTTTAATATTTTTTTAATACATCCAATGGCAAAAGGTTTTTTTTAATCAATGTGCCATCAACTATGTCTATAGGATGACACCATTCATACTTGTTGTTAAAGGTCCTTTTTTAAATTCCATAGTGTTTTGTGTCTTAGTCTTGAATCATATTCTAGTTATTGTAAATAATCTGGGTTCATGTACAGTATGTATCCGTGTTCTTGATTTCATATATATTTGCCTGCCTCATCCCACAGCTGTAATACATCAACATGTTACATTTCAGTCTATAGTACAGAAAATTAGGTTTGTTCTCTAGGAACCTGAGGGACAATCCATGTATGAATGAGAATTTATCACCATAAAAATGTGTAAAACTCTCTTTGTCCAATGAAAATGGTACATTTTACCAGTTAAATAATTAAATAGGCATCTTTTTTATAAAGTAATACAGCCCAACTCACAAAGTCCAGGTATCTTCACCCCATTCAGTGCTCCTCAGAGTTTTGATAGTCACAGCCAGTAGGGCTTAAGTTTAGTCATGAAATGTTGCTTCGAACGCCACTATACGTAAAGTTAGTTAGTTAGATCAGTTGAAATAAAAAAACCAAAAATAGCCATCTTAATCACACTGATACCAAAAGCAGTTGGATAAAGTCTTCATCGGAAAGGAGTGACGCTTTGAGGAAAATGTTTCATGATGGAGTCATTAAGAGAAAAATAAACAAGGCCTGGTTCAGAAAGACAGGATCAACCAGGCAAGGATGTAAGCAGCACTTATGTAAAGTTTAAGGCTATTATCCAATGGTTTTGAACTCTGACCATGCTTTTTAGACTGGATTTAATCAGATTAAGTGATTGATTCATGCTCTTAGCAGAGGACCTCAACACAATACTTTCTAATACTGTACAGACATAAAGATTCATAAATGTCAAAGTTCGGAAAGAATATTGACGTCTGATCGCTTAACATGTTATAAACGGTTTGGTCTGAATATAATGAGGCAGAAGAGGGGGGCTCAGAGAGAAGTGCTGCTTTCACAGTTTGGCAGGAGACTGAGGGATGAGTCAGACTTTCCCTCCTCCTCCCCTGCGCTTTGTGGGAAGTGATGTCAATACAGTATGCTCAAGTGCCCCACTGTTCTTGAAGGAACCATATGGGAAAGCAGGCCACTTGAAATCCAAGAAAAGCACCAATATAGTTCTAGATTATGATCCACTGCATCTCAGCAGGAGCTGAACATGTAGGCAGGACGCATGAGAGTTGTTTACTTCTTTTCAATTCACAAAAAAGCAGCTTGGCATTTTCTAAACCTGCACCCGGTCCATCACTGTGGGTTGGTGAATGCTGACAGTATGAAACCACCCTGTCTGTACATCGTTCGAAATGTTTTTTTTGTTTTTGTTTTCTAAAAAGGAAACACTTACCTATTGCCTGGGCTAAAGCGATCACCACTTCCTGGCAGGTGGTTGCCTCTGTTACCCCACACACGACCCTCTGTACTCCATCCACCCACACCTTGAGCTCCATTTTGGGTCAGAAGCGAGGGGGCCAGTTATGGTGTGTTGGCCCCAACATTATTACAGACAGCAGTCATGCAGGGCGGCTGAAACCCCTCTGGCTAATTCACTGTGGAGGAAACACAGGGGAAAACAGGAAGCAGTTAGTCAGGATGTACTCAAGGCCGGAGTTACAGGGCTCCTGGGTTTCTGCTAACTACACTGTTTAGGAAAGAAAGAAAGAAAAAAAAAAAGGCTATTTTAACCGTATCTTCAGTTTAGAATATGCCAGGACCACCTGGCTGTGACACTGTTGTCATCTTTATTCCCTATGAAATGGTGCATTACTGTTCGTGATGCAGGAAGAATCTGCCAGCAGACATTCCCAAGCCCACTTCCTGCTTTTGTAACAGAGAATTAGACGGAAGCAGTGATGACACAAGTCTAACAGAGTTACACCGAATCAAGAGAGATATAGAAGGAGCATTAATGTGGAGAAAGATAAAAGATTTGATACACAAGAGAGCGGGCTAGCTTTTGTTTTTGATCTTCCTGTGCTGTAGCACGAACACAAGATGCAACAACAAATCCAGAACTGACATTTTGATAAACATGTTTCATTACCAGCTGGTGAGTCTTAAAATATGCGGTTGGATCTTTAAAATTCTTTTACTAAAATTTTGTTTTCTCCTGTGCTGTTGTGTTTATTAAATTTTTAGTGTTTAAGTTGGGTTGCCTGAAATGTTGTCTCTACAACAAAGTTGTATTTTTCCTTTTATTTCTTTAAATTATTGTCTTTTCTCAGATCTTCTTGCATTTTGTAGCTCTGGGCCACTGTTGAGTACTGATACCGACAGTTAGAAGACTGCTTCCTCGCATTATCAGATCTACAAAGCAGACGTTAACATATGACCAGCTGTTGACGGAACACAAATCCTTACAAATATTCCTCAAGGACAGCCAATGAGCAGAATGAAACGTCAATCTGTATCATTATCCACGAATCTAACCTTCACTCAACCTGCACCTCTGTGTCAAAAGCTCCTTTTGTTCGTCAACTATCCTGCAATTACACCTCCCCCAGCCCACGTATTCCCTACCCACAATCCCAAAGTCATCCACACAAGTCTCCGTCCTGCCTTCAAGCTACTGCTCTTTATCAAGACACTAAGACACACAGATGGAGCTGTAACAACCATTTTAATTGTCTACTTGTACTAAAAGGACCAAAATACAGATCAGCTGTTTGAGGTGACATCTACAGATACACCTCAAACAGCTTATCTACAGCTTATTTATCTTGTCCAAAACCCAAAGTGCTACACACAAAAAGAAATAGTCACATTCATTAGATTGAAAGCAAAATGGTTTTAGATCTTTTGCTTGATAAATGGCTTTAAAAGGTCTCACTATTTGATTTTTCTTTTGTATGAATCCAGTGGATGTGGCTATATATTTGCAGGTACAAGTGTCACCTTTGTCAGTCTCCTGCTTGCTTTATTCTTGGCACACTCACAGCTGGTTAGAAAGCACTTTTGTCCTACGTTCAGACAGCCCTTAAATGGCAGTAAAGCGATGAAGGATGGAAAAGAGCTGGAAAATATTCATAGACAAGCATACTGTAAGATCTTTTCTTCTTTGTGCAGTGACCCAAAGCACTTGTCATCGTTTTGTTTAACCCTTTTTTCCTAGGGATGTGTAAAAAATAATTCTGTTGATCTTGACACAAACCAGGGACAGCAGATCGGCCAGGGGAAAGGAGTTTAAAAACACTGGAGGGGGAAGGGGAATTTGACAGAAAATAAATATATAAAAACACAATCTACAGCAACACTGAAAGACTAATGGAATATGAGTTCAAGGGGTTTACAAAGACCACTGCATGGAGCTTTGTATATTGTTCTAACATTAGAAGGGCTTACCTGCCTCCTGCAGAAACTCAGGAACTCAGCAGGAACTTTCAAATGTCACCCGCTCTGTTCCGGGCTCGTAGCATTTGTATTCATTAGCATTAAGTTAGAAAAGCTAACTGGTGATACAGGCACAGCGGTGCAGGGCACGCTGCCATCCTGAGCTCTGCAAGCTCCAATTCTTTGGCCTGTCAAGGCCACAGCCTGGGGGGATGCCCGCCTCCTGATTTGTGCAGCCTGCTTTATGCCAGAGAGGCATTTCACGAGCCAGAGGAGCCCATGGATTTCTGTAAGTTCTATTAAAGCTCAACTGAAATGATGAGCTTGTGCGAAAGCTCAAATCTAGATGACTTTAGCGCCTGCTCACGCTAGTTCCAGTCTGGTGTTGTTGAGCAACACTGACTCGAGATGCATTGCACTCTGAGTGGCGATGTGTGAGCAGCACTGAGCAGCCGGCCGCCCGGCTGCTGATGACAGTCCTCCAGACCTACAGGAGCACATCAAGCTGGCAGGAAAAGGACTGCTGGTGTAAACATTCCACCATATGCTCTTGTGGGTGTTTGAACACAACCAATATACGTCTTTAATATATACTATAAAGACATGAAGCAGTTTTTACTGCTGCAGCACATTTAGGGGATTTACAAGCTGTCAAGCATCACAAACTGGCCTGTGTACCGCACAGCTTCCTAGTTTGCTGAACAAGGGAGTATTTGAGGGAAAACAAAATGGGCATTCATTCTAGTAAAATAAAACGAATGGTGAAGTTGAGTGTGAGGAAAAGCGATCCAACAGGAAAACACTTGTGTTCCACACGCACTGCCTGAGTAAATGACTACCATTCTGTTTGGCCGAGGTAGGGATGGGCACAATTAATCGATAATCGATTAATCGATCGTTAAGACTTTAGTCGATTACATTATCTTCAATCAATTAATCGAATGCATCTGTAAACTGGTGCTGAAGCTGTATGTAAGTGCATATTTTCCAATGTTACCATTGAATGAA
>JAVQJG010154369.1:0-16234 GCA_036024015.1 Craterocephalus amniculus
CACACACACACACACACACACACACACACACACACACACACACACACACACACACACACACACACACACACACACACACACACACACGGTGGGCACCCCCTAGGGCCACAGCGAGGACATTTCAGAGGGAGGGGTTGTGACAAAGGGTGAATCTGAGTCAGCAGATGTTTGGAGGCTTTAACACACAAACTCCTGCCTCATGCGGATGATCTGTAGTAAGGCGGCCTGGACGTCCTCATCCATGTGGCCCTGCGGGAGAAACATCAGAAATGAGCTTTCATACATTAGGTGTTACATTTATCCCTCTGTAGCTCTGCAGGATTGGCTGATTTTTATCACGCATCACTGCTGCGACATCTTACAAATATTTTAGTATTTGAATGTTGATCAAGTTGTTGCAGGAAGTTTTTTCCCAGCTTGGCTGACCTTGATGAAAGTATAAAAATGGTTTAATAAAATGGGCCTGTGAACATGTTTCTCCTCCTTGCTGAGGTGTTGAAAGTAATAATAATAATAATAATAATAATAATAATAATAATAATGGGAAAATGATGTGGCAGGGGAACTTAAATTCAGCCATTTCCAAATGAAAGTGCTTGATAAACGGTTAGTTTATCCATTTATGAACGATGTTTGCATTTTGGACCGATACGATTGATATATGGATGTAGACTGATGTATTGTTACAAGCCTAATGTAGACGTGCTGGAGGTGCTACAAACTAAATAAATTTTGTGAAGAGCCGACAGAGCAGTGTGGTGGTTCAATCGCTTCACGTGCAAGCAGGCAGTTTGCTCAAAGAACGACTCTCAGAAGGGATTATGGTCAGGATGTTTGGTGGATTGATTTTAAGCAGAACCAGTGATTCAGAGCTGACAGTTTTTAGGAATCTTTACTGGACACAGCAGCGTGATCACATAAGTAAGTCTGACGCTGCATCAATATCTCTGCAACACTTCCGCAGGAAGACATACCCACCATGAGACTCTAAGTTTAAATAGTTTAATAATGGCAGATAACTTAAGAATTAATGCCATGTACAGTATGCTTCACATTTAGGATTTTGTGTTGGAGTTTTTGGTGCAGGTGAGTCAGGACAGAATTAAGATTTTAAGTACTTTTTGCAAAATATATGTAAGGAAGTAAGATCAAGATTTAAATTAAAACATAAAAAAGACCTGCGCTCACTGAATCCTAAGAGCTCTTCTTGTGTTTTGGATCTCAACACAAATCATCTACAGCACAGTCAGAAGTCTAAACAGAACCTAAAAGATTTTAATCGTAAGTATTTCAAGGAATAGGAAAAACTTCCCAGCAGACAATGTGCAGAGTTTTAGAAAGAAAATCAGACAGCTCGCTGCAACAGAGATTAAAGAGATAAACTTGCCTGTGCTGCACTCAGGAGATGCGTTCGATAAATTGAAACCACCTCTCTGTGTTGCCTCTCAGCATCCTTGGAGAGAGAAAGGGATGGAGACATGAAAGACATGGCGTCACTTTGATGTCTGAAAAAGCACAAACTAAAGTCGATGCTATGATGCAGATGCGGAACTTGTTAGCAGAAATCTTACAGCCGAACCTGTATGTCAGGACAGAAGCAGCACTTATTTTTGTACTACAGTATGTGATCTACACTGTCAGATGTTTAGTGGAGACTTGAGATATGTTGCACTGTTTCCAACTCAGCCATCAACACTGCTTCGAACACATTATTTAATGTAATAAATGTATGTTTCAGTCACTGATTTTCTTATTTAAAGTGCAGGCGAACTAATGTTGACTCACAGCCAGCTGCTGCTGCAGGCTCTTGATCTGGGCTTGAAGAGTGTCGATGTGCTGCGTCTGCCTCTTATTTGGTGCATTGCTGGTGTATGCCAGCTGAGAAAGCCCGTTCAGCGCCTGTTTCAATCGCTCCACATCCGTCAGTAACTCTGTAATCTGAAACAGACGTATCACCAATCTGTCATCTCAGACTTACAAGTTACAAACTACCTGGACTTTCAGTAAAAACTAACATCCCTATTAAAACAACACAATGAACATTTTCTACCTTTTTGTCTTTTGCTTCGGTCTGCTGAGCCGACGTCTGAATCCTCCTCTGAAGGTTGCAAATGGTGCCGAGCGACTCATCGTACCTCTCCTTCAGCTCCCTAATTTCCCTCTCGATGGCTCGTCCCTTCTCCTGGACGGCCTCCATCTCCGTCCTGGCCCGGCTCTCGCACTCCCTGGCTTGTGTTGCCTCCTGATGGGCCTCTTCTCTCTCCTTTCCTAAGCTCTGCAGCTTGCTGCTCAGGCTGGCCACCTCCTCCTGCAGCTGCTGCTTCTCCTTCTTAAGCTGGTTCATTTGGTCCTCTTTATAGCGAGTCTCTTCCAGAGCCTGCGTGGCTTGCAGGAGCTCAGACTGCAGGGCAGAAACATCTTCGGCCCTCTGGGCGTTGTTTTCTTCCTCTTCGTTCAGAGCCAGTCTCAGCTTAGCGACTTCGGCCTCCAGGGCTGCCTTGGTCTTGGTGTGTTGTTGCAGTTGGGAGGCTTGATCCTCGCGGCGTTCCTGAAGTTCTTTCTGTAAGGAACAAACCCTCTGGGCTTCCTCTTGCTGGGCCTCCCTGGCTTTCTTGCAGTCGGCCTGTACTTGCTGCATGGTGTCGTGGAGGGTCTGCAGCTCCGTGTCGTACGTAGCTATCCGGGTCAACTCTGACTTCAGACGCTCCTGCAGGTTGAGGATCTGAGTGTTGCAGAGAGCGTTCTGGTGCTGGAGTTCAGCTTTCTGCTGCGTCACCTCCTTGTTCTGCTGCTCCAAGCTCGCCAACTTGTGTTCCAGCTCTCCATGTTTGTTCTTAAACTCTTCCTCAACTTCATTGTGCTTTTCACTGGTAACCAGCGCATCGTTTAGTCTCAGCTCAACAGATTCCATGTCGGCTTTTAGTTTCTCTTTCTCCTGTTCGCTGCTCTCTCTGGCAGACCTCTCTTCATTATACCTCTGCTCCATTTCCAGCAGTTTCTCTGTCAGCTGCTTCACCTGGGCGCTGTAAGAGGTTTCCTTCTCCTCGGCTGCCGTTAGTGGGACAAACTTGGACTGGATCGCATCGTTTATGGTGTCGAGTTCTTTCTTCTGGGCCTCCAGTTCTTGTGTAAGCTTCACCGTTTCCTCCTGAGCCAGCGCATGCTTTGCTGATGCTTCGTTTGCTCTGTTTTCTGCCACAACCACGGCAGCATTCAGCCTTTCTGTGGCAGCTCTGTGCTCTTCCATTCTTATAAAGTCATTTTTCATCTCTAGCAAAACGTTTTCCAGCTGGCCTTTCAACTCCTCGTTTCCTTTTTTCACATTCTTTAATTCTTCCTCACTTTCTTTGTCCTTGGTCTCCAACTTCAACATATGCGCTCTAACACTTTCTAAGGTGCTGCTCAGCTCCATCTTCACCTGCTCATGCTGCTGTCTGGGGACATACTGCTCCTCCATTCTCTGTTTTAGACTCTGGTTCTGTGCGCTCAGCCCTTCACATTCTTTATCTCTGTCTTCACATTTCTTCTCCAGAAGTTCAAGTTTCTTCATGAGGTCAGAATTCTGAGACCTCAGAGCGTCCGTTTCTCTCTGCAGCGTCTCAATAACGCCTCGGAGGCTCCCAGCGTCCTGCTGCAGCGAGCTTTTCTCAGTTTGAAGCTGCAGGAGCTGAGCCTCTGCTTTTCCGTAACGCTCACTGGCTTCCACTAGTTTGTCTTCAAGGTCTTCCAGAGCTGCTACCATGTTCTTCCTGATCTCCTCGTGGTCTTTTATGGGCATGAAGTCATTTCCCATAGTACTGTTGAGCTCCTCCAGCTGCTCTCGCAGCACGTCCTTCTCCTCCTCGCTCTCCTCCAGCTCCTGAATAAGATCCTGGCTCTTGGTCGTTACGTCCATCAGCTTCTTCTTCAGCGCAGCGTTTTGTTCTTCCAGAGCCGCCCGTATCCTCTGATGCTCCTCAGCAGACATGACCCCCGACCCGCCCTGAGACGAGGGACTGTCTAACTTTCGATGGAGATCGGCCACCTCTTCCAGCACACGGTCGTAGTCTTCCCTCAGCTCAGCCAGCTGTCGCTCCTTCTCATCGACTGCGTTGGTCAGCAGGCTTTTCATGTTGTCAAACTTCTCCGCCGGTACGGTGTTGCCGTGTTTAGTCTGAGTTTCTTTCAGTTGGGTTTCCATCTCCAACAGAGTTTCTGCGAGTTCATCTCGCTCTGCGCTCAGCACTCCCAGCTCTTTGTTCAGCCTCTCTGTCTCTGCTGCCAGCTGGCTCTCGCTGCCCTTGTACTCCTCCAAGGCTTTCTCGCTGTGTTTGAGTCGGTTGCGGACGCGGCCCACCTCGGCTGAAGCGCCTTCATACTTGGCCTTGACCTCCTGGAGCTGGGCACGCAGTTCGTCTGCCGCCTGCCCTCCTAGGTGCTCTTTTACAGCAACTACGTGTGCTTGCAGCTGCTTGACTTTACTCTCCGAATCCAGCATCCTCTTCTGAACATCGCCCAAGGCGTCCTCCAGCTCCTGGACCTGCTGGTCAGCCTGTTTCTGGACGGTATCTCGGCTCTGAACCAGCTCCTGGCACTCTCGGTTCTTACGGTTTAGCGCAGACTGAAGCCGTGCTGTCTCCTCCTCGGCTGCATGTTGTCTCTTCTTAACGACTTCAAGCTCACGTCGAAGTGTCTCCACTTCGCCAGAGAGGTCCCAGCCTGCTGTGGACTGGCTCCTGTCCGGAGGTCTGGATGCTGAACGCGACACGGCAGGATTCTGCAGCATCTGCAGAGAGAATAAAATACATGTATACAGCTAACAGTAAAAATAACTATATGTAGTAGTGCATCCTCCACTTTCTCCAAAGGAACAGAACATTTGTGATTGATTACTTCAAAGATAATTGTGCTTTTTGAGTTACGATTCTCTACTGTAAGCTGAAGCAAAATCAGGATTTTTAGATTTTAAAGTCCTTCTGTCACAATTTTGTAATCAGTTTCCTGGAAACACTTTACAAATTTAAAAAAAGAAAACTTACCTTATCAGAGTCCAGGCTGTGAGCTTGCTTGACTAAGATGTTTTCTTTACCTGCAGAACAACAGCACAGCAATGAAACCATCCCAGCTCTGCATCCAGATAACCATGCAAACAACAAAAGGGACTCACCTTTGATAACAGACTGGCCAGAGTACTCCCCCTGTAGATAAACAAAGTCAACTGTGATTTTTTTCATCTAAATTCTACATGAACTTATCATATAATAAATACTGTAAAGTCTTCTCCATTTAGTTTTTTCTTTAAGTAGATAGAAGTTGCCCATACACTATGCATTGCTAATAAATGTATTTCCAGATGTTATGCGAGTCATGTGACAAACCAGAGCACTCCGGAGCTGGACCTTTACAGTCTCTGGGACTCGAGCTCCTTCGTCTTTCTCTTTAGCACTGAGTAACACTTTCAGCTGCTCTTTCTAAAATCAAAAGGAAAAGGCATGAATTAGTTGGTAAACAGTGACCAGAACATTTTAATCAAATATGGGACATACAGAATGATAATTATCATTTAGTTTTGGGCTTTTGGTAGGATGTCAGAATGTTCCTAAAATCTATAAAAAACCTTTAAATGTGACCTTAATTTGCCTTTCTCTAAACTTCTGAATGGACAATATGATGTATATAACGGCAAAATTGCCCACAAAAGCGCAGAAAGACCTGCAGAGGCAGTCCCTTCATATACAGATGTGACTTCCAGGTAACCATAAGAAAAGGCATTAAAAACATGGGAAGGTCAGCGGGCAGGCAACAAACTGAAACATGAAAACATGTATCTTACACAGAAACTGCAGAACAGCTATTTGTTGCATACCTCTTTCTGGGAGTCTTCAACAGCTACTTTTTCCTGAACACAAAAACAATTACACATATAGCATATTAAAATCTTAATAGTTGATAATGTACCAGTTACTTGATTTGATTTAAGTTAAGTGAGCTCCTGTGTGTGAAAAGTGTTCAGGAAAGTGTTAATGGAATCTATGGTGCTCAGCAAGTACAGCATTATAAAGATCATCAACATTTTACAAAGTATGCAGTCAGTATTAAAAACCTGTTTCTGAATCCATTAGAAGTTGCAGCCACTTTTTACCTTTATTGCCTCATCAGACTCTCAGTCCATCACAATACACCAACATGACTCATCCTAGCTTTATCGTTCCTATACAATTTTCATCATCTAAGATCCTCTGATGTTTCCACTGCATGCAGCAAGGAAACATAAACAAAAACGAACATAGAAATATCTGAAAAGCTTTATTATATTTCCTGGTGTAGTTCTGCACCCCCTGCCATGACAGTGTGCTACCTCATCCTCACCTGTGTGAGTTGCTGCTGCAGCATGTTGACCTTATCTACCAGGACTTTCTGCTCCTGGTGGTATTTTCGGAGATTTTCCTGAAGAGTCTCATTCTGCCTTTCAAGATCCTAAAACACACGCATCAACAACTTCAGCAAACCATCAAGTCTATCCAGACTTTATATGTATTTATGCATGTTTTAAATTTGAATTGTTAATTTAAAAGTATATGATTAATATTGAAACATTGCAGAGTATTTATAAAGCAAAGTTAACTATTGTGGCGTAAAGAGACTTACATGTATGATCTGATCCCTTCTGTTAATCTCAGCTGCTTCTGATCTCTCCACTGAATGCTGCACATGACATTTTTTTATGTCAGTTTTCAACCACAGTTTTAATATATAAAATGAGCACTTGTGGCAAAACCATTTGGGACATTCTCATTTGTAATCACTAGATGGCAATCATGCACAACTGAGAAGCAGGAGCTTCGCCAAGTCAAAGAAAACAATCTACAAAGTAAAACATCTGAAACAAAGTGTGGTTTAAAGTCATTTCTGAATGCTAGAAATAAAAGTCAGGGGCAGACGTGTAAACACAAATACATAGTAATTCCATTGTACAACGAAAGGACTGTAAAAACTAGATGGACCCAGAAATAAATGTCTTTTGGTTCTTCCACCTCGCTGTTTGAATGATTATATGAATGAGTGAGCCGAATATTGTTGGATTACCTGTCGTTTCCACTGTTCAATTTTTGCAGCCTCTCTTTCTGTTACAGGAAAAAAAACATTAGATTAAATTTTTCTCCTATTTGTGATAAAGATTTGTCAAGATATGTTTACAGAACAGTGTTTCCTGATAACATGGTCATGGCAGAAAGCAGACAAAACGGTTAAAAAGCAAAATCCTATCAGACAACTTAGGAATTTAAAATAAAAGTTAAAAAAGGGCAGATACATAATGGTGGTTTCATGTGGTTTTTGTTTACCGATTTTAAATCAGTCAGACTTGAGTCACAGGCTGCTCAAGTCATTGCCTTTGAGCTAACTCTCACTGTCTTTTCTTCAAATAATTTGTATTCTTTATTAAATACAGTTCATTCCAAAGAAAAGTTTTTCTGACCTCTTATGGCCCTGTCCATGTAACTTTTGACGATTGCAATGAGCTCTGGCTTCTTGCCGAGGCGAGCGTAATGAAACGCATCGTGACCTAAGCCGTCCACAGTCTTCACATCAGCGCCATTCTTTAGCAACACCTCCACTGCATCCTTGCAACCAAACTCACAGCCCAGAATCAGCACAGTCCTGAGGGAGTAAACAAAGACAGGTTCAGAGTAAAAACATGAACCAAACAGCAGTGTACAAGCTTTGTCCTTGAATGCGAGTCTTGGGGTGAATTCTCTGTAGAAAAACATCACCACTGTTATAAATACTCCAAGATGAAAAGTCCTGCTAGTTAACTAGCTCAGTTTACTGTGAAGTTCACTCTTGTTTCACCAAATGATTTATGCTTGATATGTGAAGACAACTAAAATTCTGCCAATCTTGAAAACGACATATAAGATAATGCAAGGCACAGCTCTATCTATTTAACTTAAAATGTATGAGCAGTATACAGAACAATGTACAGAACAGAGAAATTAATTTAGCTGAATATATAATCTTTATCATATAGGGGGAGTTGTAGCCCCCCCCTCTCCAAATGCTCCCTGATCACTGAAACATGAAAGTTTAATCTTCGCTGGAATTAATCTCTGCAGTCTAACAGAAGCTGGCGGCTAAAGCAACGTGAAATTCAAATGACTGAAGATGATGTGTTGCAATATAATCAAATTCTTTCTCTCTGTGTCTCTCTCTTTTTCTCTGTCCCTCACTTGTTTTGTTTGTCTCGGACAGTGATATCAGCCCCTCGTTCCAGCAGCAGCTGACAAATGTGTGGATGACACATCTGGGTAGCCAGTATCAGAGGAGTCTTGCCGTCCTACAGAAAAACCAAGAACACACATATTTGCGTGCATACATCAAGAAAAACACTGAGTCTAATCCTGAGAACAGATGAATTATTTCAAAAGACAAACCAAGAGTAATGAAAGTATGGAGCGTGCTCATCCATGTAGATAGGGTTAATATTTAATAAAAATCTGCCTTTGTTGGTTTAACGGAGCAAAGGCAACAGTATTTGCAGAGCAAGCTGAATGATTTTCATTTCTGCCATGACAACTTAATGGCTGGGGGTGCTATATCAACACAATGCGTCAAATAAAATGAAAATAAATCCTCACAAAGTCACTGGCATTCACAGAAGCCCCGCTGTCACAGAGAAGTTTCACACTGGAGGAGCAGCCTGCCATTACTGTGGGGAGAAAGAAAGATCAGAATAAAAGGCATCAACAATTATTTCACTCCATTTAACACTCAGAAATATATGCAGTCAGCTCAGACCGTTATGTATGACCAGGTTTAAATGTTGAATAATTTAATGAAATAATTAAATTTGATTTCAATATGGCACAAAAGATATAGTGAAAAGAGTTGGCATTAAGCCGCAGTTAAGTCAGAACTAAAGAATAGATGAGGTGACAGGGGAGAAGAGTACGCTTAACACCTTAAATGTAGTTTTTAGTTTTCAAATATATAAATCTACATAAAAGAAAAAATGCAACATAGCTGAGGAACTACAAGACTGGAGGTGAGTAGAGACTAAGATCTTGTCAGCGTAAAAGAAAGCCAGATTCTTACCAGCATCGTGCAGAGCAGTTCTTCCTTGTAGGTCCACATTTCCAACTGGACAGTTGTGCTACAAAATATAAAAAAGGTTGCAAATTTATTGACTGATGATGACCTAGAGTGACCTATGGGCTACATCAATAGTTTAAAGACAGTTTTAACTTTTTGGGGGAAAAAAAGCTAAGTCAGTAATTTACTAGAAAAGCAGACAGTTTAATTTCTCAAATATTTTATATTACCCTTCTGAGTTTTTTGGGAAGCAGAGAGATAAAGGGTTCCAGTGGAGTGTCTTCAGGGTTCAAAATACCATTTGGTTTTAATAGCTCCTATAAATTAAAATACAGGCCTAACTGATAACCAAACTATATAAAAGGCTACTACTGCCAGAAATTCCTTAATTTACGATGAGTAAAAATGCAGCAAACAATGAATGAATGAATGAAACGGATAACTATGCATGCTCACATTCTCTTGGGGTCGATTTAGAATCACCAATAAACCTACAGTGCATGTTTGAGGATAGAGAGGAAGTCATAGCTTTGGAGAGAATTCATGCAAGGACAGGGAGAACATGCAAACTCCACACAGAAAAGGACCAGCTGACAGTGGAACCAGGAAGCTCCACACAAAGAAATTAATTACACCAGAATGCTGATTTACAAACATCCCAACAAATGAAATATTCTGAGGATCTCCGATGTCAAATGACTTCTAAATGGCAGTAATTTGTGTAAAAAGGTTTTCTTTTTTTCTTTTGGCAAGTTTCAGTACTGTGAGGAAATGTCAACATAAAAAACTATTTATCTTCAGTGGTTTAAGGTAAAATGGAAGAGGCGACAGCAGGAAGGTCATTTCATGGGAGAGTGGTGCAGCGCTGATATACTTGTGAAATTTCTTCACTCTCTCTCAGCTGGTTGGACATCGGGGACTGCACTGCTGTGCTGATGAAGATCTCCTATGAAAGCCTTGAACACTCGATGCTAACAGGGACCTGATGTTGCTGGGTAAAGCTTGCCAGCAGATTCAGCCCACCCACTATAAAAGCCCAGCTCGCTCTAGCAACAAGGGGCAAAAATTAACAGTACGCTCAAATGGCACCGGGAAGAGGGAGGGTACAGCTGCAAGGGGAGCCGATGGTGTAACACAGAGGGGGGGATATCCTATGCCTGCAGGGATAGGGCTGACGGAGCGAGATAGTGGAGGCAGTGGGTGTTGGCATCAAGTTGCTATGTGTGGTGTGATGACGGCACCAAGAATGGATGGCAGGTTCGTAGCAGGGTAAGCTTGTCAACACCGCTGACAATCCCCTGCCGACAGCCACGACCTCCATTAGATCATTGCCATGTGAGAGATGGAGGCGGTGGGAGGGTCCCAATGCCACAAGAGCACAATATTGGAGCGATAGCCCCCTCATTGTAAACACATAAATCCCCAGAGAGGCACAGTGACTCAACAGGCCCTTCTGTTGACTGATATGGAGTTGGCTCAGCAGCCAAAGGTGTTTGGCAATAATTATTTAAGGGGGCTAAAAGGGGTGCTGCTCTGACTGACCAGTGACTGCAAAGCTACACTGGGGAACAAAAACGAAGGTGTGCAGTGTAAATACTTAATAAAAAACCTGACAAAAACAAGAAAGACAAAACATTATGTTGTCATGTAGGACTCAGATATAAATGTGTGGAGATTTACCTGTAGGAGTTTCTGCACACACAGAGAATGTCCATTTCTTGAAGCCAGGTGAAGAGCATTTTTACCTAAAATTGAGAAGCAAAATCTTTTAAAAACAATAAAAAAAATTGGGACAGGTGGCTCAGGTGGTAGGGCGGGTCATTTAGTTAATTGAAAGGTGGTTCGAATCCCGCTATTCCCACCTCAGTCACCTGTCGTGTCCTTGGACAAGACACCGTACTCTCATTGCCTCTGGTAATGGCACTGCTAAAACTGGTAAAACTCAATTATAGTTGCTTTGGATAAAAGCGTCAGCTAAATGACAGTAATGTAATGTAAAAATCCATAAATTCATAAGTGGTTTTAAGGTTTGTAAATGTGAATTTAAAGATAAACATTTTTATAAGTAAGTTTATAGTAACACATAGACAATGACTTTAGATCTAAATCAGCTGATTAAAGTACAGATAGACAGGAACTGTCTAGTGCAAACAGATCTTTTGATCAAAGAAGGAAAAACTGCAACAAAAATATTTTTAGAAATTAATAACTGGAGAGTGCATTTCATGTTTTGTATTGGGACATTTATTCTCCTAGTAATAAATATAAATTATCAGGACACTGCAGTGTCCTGATAATGGTTTAAAAATTCCAGTAGCACGAACAAAAGATGAATTCAAAATTTTCAAGGTTGCATTTTAATCTTTTCAAACTTTTGACTTTGAAATAAACATTATGGAAGTTTTTTTTATTTAAATAGGTAGACTGTTTACAAATGTATAATTCATTGCCAGACTTTTCAATTCTATTAAAATATATTCAAACAGAAAAAATTAGAAACTTAGTCCACAGAGCTTATTATTGATACTAAATAGCATTACTGCAATTATTTACGTAAACTGTTAATATAGATGGGCAACCTTGTGTCTTTTATTTCCATAAATATGCCACATTTGCTTCTGAACAGATTGCTACATTTGATATTAAATAGCCATCATTTGAAGCTTTCAAAGCTTTTGTTCAATAACCTACCATCATATGGAAAAATAAACACATCGTTGCTTTGATTTGAGCCCAGTGTGCATTGTCTGTTTTACAAAGATTGAAAATTAAATCAAACTCTTCTTCAGGATTTCTGACAGTAACAGAATAAACTAAACCACCAGCTATGTTCCTCCATTCGTTTACCAAGTTAGATGATTAATAGCTTGAACTTAGGCTGCAAGACTTCTTTTTTTGGTGCCGAGTCTATATACCTGATACACTGAGCATGGCCAAAACAGAAACCACTAGAAACAAAAATCAGATGCCGGGTTACTCTGTTCATCCAACATGAGCTTACCAGTGGCATCTTTTGCTGTGATATCAACGTTGTGTCCCAGGATGAGACTGAGACAGTCCACGTGTCCTCGTGTTGCTGCCAAATGAAACCTGGGTCATGAAAGAAAAGGATAAAAATCAAAACAGGAAAACAAGATGGAGATGTAAAGGGAAGACAGCACAGAGCTGAGAAGGGCAAATGAAAAAGTGATCAGGTTTAAAGGCGAGAGGGTGAAACTTAAGGACAAGAAGAGAGGGACTGGAGGTGGAATCTTGGCTCATCTATCAGCAAGATCAGCATTCTTCAGGCAAATAAACATCCATGACAACCAGGAGCAACACTACACTACTCTGCTATACTGTATGCTGTATAAGCTTCAGTCTTGTATACATGAGCATGATCAAATAAGAAAAATAGCAGGAACAGCACGTTGTGATTAAGACCTTCTGCGTTTTATATCAAATATAGTAGTATGCTTCTTTTTCCCGTCAGTGAAGGCAGCACACCTGGTCCCATCTACGTTAAGGAAATATGCAGATTTTCAAAGGGGGTTAAACTGCCAACAACGTAAGGAACAGTATCAATTACTAGCCACATCTATGAGGTAAATATATTCTATTAATCACCTTTTTTTCTGATTTTGAGAATGAAATGTGAATCCACTTTCATGACTAAAAGTCATTGAACAGATACTAGCTGAAGGCATTTTCTTACTTGTTTTACCACACTGTTTAATTTCTACCAAGTATGCATATTCCCTTGTTAAGTGCCTACTCAGTTCTGTTTGCCAACATGTCTAATCAACACTTTGCAGTGAAAGTACTCCTGCCTGGCTTCTTTGATTTAACCCTCTGCTGCTGGTAGCCAGAGCTGCTGTGGAACGTTCTTGTGTGTAAACTAATCTCAGCCTGTCACCCTTCAAGCCATATGAACCCATTTAAACACTAACCCTGAGTTATCTGCCAAGGAGACAGCTAGGCTGTCACCTCAACACTGTGAGGGTATTAAAAGCAGTGTTGATGGCCAGGAGACACTGGTCCTGGGAAGCAGCGAGGGGCCATGACCTCACATAGGAAAACAGTAGACAGGAAGCAGACTGGGGCAAGTTTAGAGGACGCAAGTGACAAGTTCATGACATGAACCAAAGCATTTTCCATACGACAACACAAGGAATAAATCGGAGTTCAAAGATCTACAATGGCAAACCAAACCAGAGTGGGACATTTTTATGAATGTAAATAAGTAAAACAAATGCAAGACTGTTAAACTCCGAATTCTTTTCAACTTAGGACAAATACCAAGTATCAGTATTTACCGTTGCCTCATTGGACCCTTGCATCATATCATTCCCCCACTTTTAATCCGTAAAGTTTAATGCTGCCTGCATGAAGACATGTACCACTTGCCCTCCTTGAGGCCCCAGTAACATGCTTAAAGATGAATTTAAGGAGACTAATAGGTATGCCTCTCAGAGCGCACACTCAGATATGTCATTTCATCTTCACAGCTGCTTTTTGGGCAGCCCTCAGGTTGAGAGTCTACAGGATAGGGCTGCTATTTTTAAAGGAAGGGCAAGGAAAGAGTAAACCATGGAATATATGCTAGTAGCTGAGCCATATATATTGAAGTGCATTGCTGAGCATATTACATTTAAACAACAATTGCTATACTTCAAAAACAATTTGAACATAGAATTTATGCCTGAGCTTGACTTAAATGTGTAGAGCCTCTAGACAACCTCCACATTTCAAATACACATATCAATTTTTTGCAGCAACTGAAACATCTACAGTATGCCCCTGTGAGAACTCATAATACTCATCATTTCAAATCTATGCAGAATTCATGTTGCTGTGAGGTGATCAGAATAACTTAAATCTGAATTACATGCACTATATTTGAGGCTATGTGAGTTACTTAAATCTCCAATAGCATCCAGTTATGAAATTCTGTAACATAAAATCATGGACCAGCTGTATGGTGAAATGCATTTTCAAAAAAAATAAAATACCAGAAATGATTATGATGACATTTTAAAAAAATCTTGATAACTTGCAAATTGTTAATTACCTTTAACCAATACAGAATCACTGACAGCATAATAGTACAAAAACGGCTTATCAAATATCGTCATGTAAGCTTTTTTTAAAGTGCATTTTTATTTTATTTGATGCAAATATCTATGAAAGGAAAAGATGGAAACGAAGCAAACCAGCTGCAGTAGTTCTAAATGTTTTCCCATTCTTACTTGATACAATATTTATGCAGCTCCATATTTCTGTGGTTTCTTTGCAGTATTTCTCTCCTCTTCAGATGATATGTCTGTACAGCAGGTCAGTAAATTCACCATGCTGTTGTAACGTAGTGTGAAGTTTGGCAACATGATGATAAAATAAGCAAAACTTTGGCTGAAAAATGGAAGCTCCCATTGCGACAAAATGTTTTTAAATACAAATATATTTGGCATCCACAGTGCCTTTACTTGATGCACAACAGCAAAATATCTTATTAATGTCTTGCAGGCATATAATTCATTCAAATAAGCATAATGTGTGAAAAAAAAAGTTTTAACACTCAGTGTAGTGTTTTTGTACATTTTCTTATAATTCCATTCTGCTATTATTTATATTTTGCATACAAAAACACAAGTGAGGCAAAGGGCAACTACAGTTATACAAGTTGTGAATAACAGCAGTGCAGGCATGCTGAATGATAGTTAAATGTGTCTGTCAACATGTTTTGAACTTCTACACTAGAAAAACCAAAAAGGCATTTCTGCAGCTTTTGTGAAAACATTTATCTTCAGGTTCAAACTACCAGCCTGCTTCAGTACTTCTTCCTATAATACAACTCATAAGCATATACAAGTGCAGCATATAACAGTAGAAGGAAACCATTGCTTTGATTAGATTAGTTTAAAACAAATTCAGAGATTTGAAATGAAACACTTTAATTGTTTCAGACAGCGGTAACATGAAATAAAAAGCGGAAAACTGTGTTGGGCTGTTAGTATTAATTTTCTGCTCTGGATCTGATGGGTATATGTAAAATCACAAATCCATGACAGAGGGATTGAGAATATTATGTAAGGACACTAGGGCTAATACAATGTACCAACAACTAGCTGACTATACGTTCCCTTTTCATCGCAGAAATACACGTTTCTATCCATCCATCCATCCATCCATCCAGTTTCTATACCTGCTTATTCCAGTGCTAGGTTGCCGCCTGACCCTGCTGCTGCTAAGCAAAAACATGTAAAGATACCAGAATTTGCTGAGCTTGGTCTCTGCATATTTTGTGCAACAAGGCCTATCAAGTTAACTGTCTCCAGTAGAGAACTATCTTGAGAAATTTATTTTTCTGCCAGGCCTTGTAAGCTTGCACAACAGCCCATAATACTCAGGAATGACCCAGCTAATACCACAGCAGAGATGCAAACTGTTTATTCAGCTGGAAGTCGAGATAGCACAGCTAGAGCTGAATTCATTAACTGAACACAGTGAGGCTGATCCAGGGCACACTAGATGATGCATTGGGGGTCACAGTTTGTAATTAGTTTCCCAACAGAGGTCCATGATTACAAGGAATCACCATTCCACATTCTCATGTCCGCTTTTGTAAAGCCCAAAATGCCACAGACACATGTGGTCTGTGTGTGGCCCACTTAACTATATGCAGACCTGCTGAGCAGTGATTATGGTTAGATTTTTCTCATTTTGGGTAGACTTGGCAGAAGAGGGTCCTCTTTGCATAAATATTCAGTCACTGTAACCTGATTTTATAGTTGAGTTGTTTTGGTAAGTCTAAACACCAAGTGATGAGTTTAACAGTGCTTGTTGTTGTTGAGTTATGGACATAAGTCTGGAAAAATGAAAGCATCTTATCATGAGAACTGACATTTATCAGTTCGTGTATACAATTATTTTTAATTCAATCTTCTATGCAACATTGCCACTAGAGAATTAAACACACTTCTTAAAATACCCTGCTTCTAGGATCTGATAATGTTTCCATGGTTTTATGGTTTCACAAATAGGGATGCAAACAATTAATCGATTAATTGTCGATAAGAAATTACTCGATTAAAATAAATTAATTGCAATTAATTGCATTTTGAACCCGTAATTCCCCGCCAGCCCGCATGGGGGCGCGCTAGACACGAGACGTCCTTGACGCGCATGC
>JAVQJG010154375.1:0-12021 GCA_036024015.1 Craterocephalus amniculus
TTGGTGTTTGAGAGGCACTTGAGGTGGCCTGTGTCTCGTTGCCCATTTATAGTTGTCAGTGTTGTCTTGATGATGCTCTAATGGTGGCGGACTAAACAATACAGTACTGGCAACAGCCAGGTTAACAAGCAAGCATGTGCAGCACATCAACCCGAAATAATAGCACTTAGCGTTTCAACTTTAACTTTAATGCTAAAGTTACAGTCAGGTTAATTTTACCAAAGTGAACAAAAGTTAAGCTGGTCTCCTGGAGTCCTATTATTGCACAATTTCTGCATGAAATGCAAGTACATTTTTATTCGGATATCGGGAACAGCATAAGCAACAAAATTTTACATCTTCTGAAAGATTTTTCTCAAATCTCTTCAAGTGAAAGTGAAACACATCATATTCTATGACAGGTCATCTAAACAAATGCTGACGAAAAACAATCTGAGTCAAGGAAAACTAGTACATAAAATGGATAAATAGGCACTTAAAAGTAAGAAGAGAATAAAAGCAGGTTGAACAAGATTACTGAGTATGGGAGGAATGGATCTGCTATGCTGAGAAAACGAGGGGTATGTCAGAGACAGCAGTGGTGTCAAATGGATTTACATAAGAAACACAGTGATCTTTAAGCAGTCAGAAACAGGCATTAGTGAGAGGGATCAGCTTGGGCTGTGACGGTATGACATGACACAAGACCTGATTACAGTGTGGAGGCTTTAAGTGCTTCTACTTAAATGCAGGCACATTGGTGAACATGCACTTTGAGAAAAGAAGGCAGCACTTACGGTATTACTACACAGAGTATATCTGCAACTCAGATTCCAGAAAAGATGGGACGTTGTTTTTATTCATAACGGAGCTTCACTTTGATAAAGGAAAGGACTCGGTCAGAATGCATCATCTAAGGTGAAAAGCTTGCTAATGAAATCATAAAGTCAGGCCAAAAATCATGGTTTCCTTCCTGGATGCCAAAATATGGCCTCCCACTACACCCACTGATTGGTCAAAAGTGAAAAGTGAACTTATTTTTGTTTGCTTGCCTGTGATATATATTGACATGTAGAGATTCCGTCCTATTGGGGCGTGTAAAATCTTTATACTGTACACTGTGGCTTATCTTTTGTGCCCTCTCTTCAATTGCATACCCTTTGACAAGGGATTATGAACATAAAGAAAACATGGGGAAAAAAAATCTTCCCTTGTTTAAACTGAAGATTATTTAGGAAAGCCCTTGGTCTGGGACTTTTGTTCATTCACTGATTCATTGAGAGTTTAAGTCAGGAATTTTTTTCACAAACTTGGCAGGCTACTCTATAACTTGTGGTAAAAATCCTTGGTTTTAACTTACAATATAACAAATTTCTATTTTAGCACCTTAAAAAAGCTTGCAAGCATTGAAATTCTTTTATCAAAAGCCAAATGTGAGGAGACAAAAGTTTAAAAGATTTTCTAAAAACCTTGTATATAATCACAGTTGTAAATGGGAAAATATTTTACTCATATCATTTTATTTTGAGAAAGATTAACATGCAACACTTTCTATTTGCTGTAGCAAAAAAGTAAACTCTTTCCAACTTTGCTGAGAAAGTTTAAAACAAGTGAATTGTTAGGCTGTTTGCTGCTTAACTTTCCTATTTGCAATGAAAAGGGAATGCTTTCTATTTTTTCACTGATATTGTGCAAGTCATACTGTGGCTTTCTTGTGGCATTCAACTGTAAAGCCTTATGGCAGGGCATAATGTTTCCATCTACCTGTTTCTGTCACAGAAAGTATCTTTCCCACATTGAAACAACTAGAAAAGAAAACTCAAAACGTACAAAGCGTTACGAGTCCTAAAGCCCTTGTGCACTTGTAAATTCATCTGTGCATGCACACACCTTGAACGATTTGTCTGCATAGAATCCTTTTTGAACATGAAAGTATTGGATTTTTGAGGTTAAAAGTTTAAAAAAAACCAATTACCTATAAAAACATTTCTTCTTTGGTGCATTCTTGTGATTGCATGTGTAAATGTATTTTAGTGGCTTCATTTCTGGAGTTTTGTGTGTGGATTTGAGCATATTGGAAGTACTAAGTTACATAAAAACGATTACATGATTTACAAACTATGTGTTACACACACAAAGATATTGGGTCTATTTTCACTCCTTATGTAATCACTTTTTATGTCTTGTCAAAGAGAGAAAGTGCTGGAGACTATCCAGTTGTGAACTGAAAACTTAATTGCTGGAGAAAGCAGTCAATCAGCTGTGTATGAGGGCCAAAGGAGATAAATGCCTCAAATGACACCCTGTAGAAATTTTCGTGGGGAAAAAAAGTACAGAAATCTACGGTTTGTAGAAGGAAGGTGATTGCTGTGCCTGCAAAGACTGGCTACCAGCAGAGCCAGTACTTCAAATCAAATTTCCCATCTAGCACTGTCATTCAATCATCATCTTCAGAACCAGTTTACCAGTGTTCTATGTGCTGTTTAAAAGCAAAGACAGGTTGTGCTCAGCAAGGGAAGTGCAATTCAAATAGCACATTATAGAGTTCTAACTGCAGTTCAACAAGGTGACAGAAAATTGAAATTTGACCCAAGGGATCCAACAGTACTTAAATTTTCTCTAAAAATAATTAGAATAAAATTGGATTTACAAATCATTACAAAAAAGTTTTATGTAAAAAGAATAAGACTAAAGTCTTGTGGTAAGTGATTAATGCAGTGTCAAGGCAGAACGTGAAGTGATGGATAATGGGAAATGCCTGCGCCTATACACTATTGGTAAGTTTTGAGGAAGCTTCTGATCAGGGTCCATCTTAGAACAGTTTTCCATATTGGGAGTTGGGAAAGAGGTGAATGAAGAAGAAGAAGAAGTCCATCCATCCATCCATTTTCTGAACCGCTTAATCAAATTGGGTAGCGGGTGTGCTGGAGCCAATCCCAGCTGTCAACGGGCGAGAGGCAGGGTACACCCTGGACAGGTCGCCAGTCTGTAGCAGGGCCAACATGGAGAGACAGACAACCACTCACACACTCACTCCTAGGGAGAATTTAGAGTGCCCAATGAACCTCACATGCATGTCTTTGGACAGTGGGAGGAAGCCGGAGTACCCGGTGAGAACCCACGCATACACGGGGAGAACATGCA
This sequence comes from Craterocephalus amniculus, assembly GCA_036024015.1. Classification (NCBI taxonomy): domain Eukaryota; kingdom Metazoa; phylum Chordata; class Actinopteri; order Atheriniformes; family Atherinidae; genus Craterocephalus; species Craterocephalus amniculus. The sequence goes on from JAVQJG010154375.1 coordinate 3,124, forward strand.
AACTCCACACAGGAAGGCTACAGTGTCAAACCCCACCTCAGCTAGAGTCAGACGCCCCCTCTGGCTCCTGACCAACTTGGGACTGGAACCCGTGGCCTTCTCACTTCGAGGCCGCAGTGCTAACCACTACACCACCGTGCAACCCTGACAGATGAAGTAAGATTTTAAATGGATGAGAAAGTGTCTGATTAGCTGTGTGAGAAGGGAAGCCTGAAGACCACAGCAGTGGTGTCATAATTAATGTGGAAGGTTTGAGAGCAAGGAAAAAGGTGGATAGCAGGGTAGCAGACCAAAAAGTCAAGCAGCAATGATGGGAGTGAATTGGATTGATCAGATCTCCCTGATTGAACTTTTGCCAAAGCTTCACAGCTATGAAACTGATACTTAGTGTAAACTAAGTGCATACACTTTCTAGCCAGCTCATTAGGTTCCCTTTCCTATTACCAGGTTGGAACCTTTTTGCCCACAGAACTGCCTTCATTTTTGGTGTTATAGATTAATTGAGGTGTTGAAAATCTCATGTTTTACCACATCTCTTCCACTAGATTGAGATCCTGTGACTGTGAGGGACATAGAGTGAACTCATACATAAAGTGTATTATTCTGCTGAAAGTAGCCATCAGAGGATTGTACACTGTGGTAATAAAGGGTATGGTCAGAAACAATCCTCGGGTAGGTTGCTAATGGGGATGGGTGAATCGATCATTTGAAGCCAATACTTTGATATTGTCAAAGTCCAGTCAGAGAATCAGAATCAATACTTTTTCTGAATATTACTCTGATGAAAACATACCATTTGTTTTCCATTCTGAGAGTTTTAACAAAAAACTCCAAGCAAAGCCTCATCACAGCATATTTTTTGTGTCACATGATTATGGCAGCTATCATGACGCTACTGCTACTGTTTGTGATGTTTTTTTGAAAAAAACTCACAATATTGTTTATACTATTGTCTGAGTGAGGCAGCCCCTATCAACAGCTAATTCGGCAGCCATCTTTTCATCCTACCATTACTGTGAGCTCTCTCCAGAAAAGTTTCTCTCTTTCTCCAGTAATGTCTTCAAACCTTTCTTTGCTAAATCTGCTGGCGCACTTTCAAAATGTGTTTACTTTTGGTTGCTAGCATGAAATGCATGTGCAAAGCAAAACTCAACAGGCAGCATCTCGGATGTGAAAGTTCTACCGTGTGTTTTTTCAGCTGGATGGCGCTGTGGGGCTCTACAAATGCTCGTAATAGATTTCACGGTGCCATCAAACAAGCACAGAAGCAGAGGTTTAAGGTTGAAAAGTTAGTGGGTCTTTAATGCAGTTTAATGTGCATTATGATTTATCTTATTGATCATATTACTATTATGTGTTTTATATGCCATTAAATTTGTGAATAATCTTACATTAATCTGTAATTCAATTATTTTGACATTAAATTCAAATGTTTAATATTCAAACCTTATCCTTCAAGGGGAAAAAAATGTATTGTTATCGGTATCAATGAAAACCTTACATAATCTAATGGTATACTAGGAGAAATGTCGATATTGCCCATCCCTAGTTGCTAGCCCAAACTTTGCCAAAACATATCCCACCATGACACCCCAACAACAGCCTGAAACATTCACAAAATGCAGGATGGATCCATGCTTTCATTGGATTAATAAAGTATTTTTTATTCTTTCATTCATGTCCTTTCATTTCCACCTTCAAGTCTACCATCTAAATGTTGCACCTTAATGAAGATTCATCAGACCAAGCAGCATTTTTTTCATCTGCTTTTGTCCAGTTTTTGTGAGTCCTTGTGAGATGTAATCTTAGCTTCATGTTCTTCACTTGACAGGAGTGGCACCAACAGCAGTGTTCTACTGCTGTCGCCTATCAGATTTAAGGTTGGACATGTTAATAATACAAAGGTGGTTTATTTATAAAGCCCTTAACCTTTGTAAAAAAAACAAAAAACAACTCAAAAGCCCTGCACAGTAAAAGCAATAAAACCACAAAAGTACTAAACCGTAACAACAAATAAAACACAGCAAAAAAAAAAAAAAAAAAAGCACATAAAAACACATTCAATTTCAAACCTATAAGCTCTTGATAAGCTTTTGAAAATCATAAACACATTCTGAGTTTTTTTGTACTCCTGTCTGTGAAGCTCTCAGATATTCGGTCAGGACAATCCACATCTGTGGAGCTGCTGCTTAGAAGTCGGTCTCTCATTGCATTATTTAGTCCTGGGGAGGATGAGACAGTTATTGTCTGTGGAGTTGAGGTTCCTCATGCTTTTAGGGATTGTAGGTGTTCATTAAAATATTCTGGTACATTGCTATTTATGCTGAATATGAGGAGCAGAGCTTATATTCAGTCCACATTCACCAGGAGCAAGTGAAGGGAGTGGCGAAATGGGGTGATGAGGTCTACTTGAATGCATTTGATCTATGTTCTGGATCTACTGGAACCTGTAGAGGCTCCTGTCAGGAATTCCAACAGGGAATGCATTACAGTAGTCTAACCTGAATGAGAGAAAGACATGGACCACCATCTCAGTATCAGTCAGAGTTTAGCTAAGTTTTTTAAAGAGAAAGTATCCAGTTTTACAGCGTTGTTGGACCTGCTGTTCGAGTGATAGCTAGGGGTCAAATCTGACTTCCAGGTTACTAACACAGGAAAAGAGCGGAATGATTAGGCCAGCAAATGCAATGCCAATCACAGAGGAGCTGGAGCTGGTGTGGAGTGGCAGTTTATTTTATTTATTTTCATTTATTTATTTATTTGGATCCCCATTAGCTGCAGCAAAGCTGTAGCTATTCTTCCTGGGGTTCGACACATAATAAATACAACATTAGAATAAAACAAGAAAACATAGGAGTGAGTATGGCCTTGCTGCAAAGGAAGTGGAATCTAATCTGAGGTAGACCCTAGTGCTCTCAGATTCCTTGCTTGCAGATAATGTGGTTCATGGGATCATGTAGATCTTAAACAGGGTCGGCCCAAAAGCTGACCCTAAGGGACCCCAGGTGACATGATGGGGCATCGGTTTAGCCCCTTCTTGGCCCACATACTCAGGAGTCAGGTAGGAGTGGATGCATCCATTGATGGTCCTGTGAATATGTGTAGTCGTTGAAGAAGAGTTTTTGATGAAATGTATCAAATGCAGATGAGTGGTCCAGGATGATGAGCACTGAGGGAGAGCCCTGGTCAGTAGCAATGAGGAGATCATTGCTGACTTTGACCTGGGCTACATCTGTGCTGTGATCCATGTTGAAACCAGATGGTATCCATCAATCAGTGCATTTGTCAGGGGGCATCCCTGAAGGTATGAAACCACACCAGGATTTAGCAAGGGGTTTTGAGTTGGGGACCAATGAAAGCTTTTGTTAGTGATGAAGGAACATAACCACTGTCCAGAGAGTGTTATAATTGTGGTGATGAGGGGGCTTACCAAAGTGAAACTGGATTTAATGAGGACTGTTAGTACAGGATCCTGTGCTCTTGTTAAAGAATTCGTCTGGAAAAATAAATTCTGTACCTCTCCTTGAGTGGTGTTATGGAGCTGGGAGGGTGTGATGTCAGATCTAGTTGTATTTTCAGAGAGACTAGAAAATGGTGGGGTAAGAGATATTGTGAGTTCAGAGATGGTATTCTGAATACCTTGCTTGTCACCAGTGGCTATTTGAGTTATTATTGCCTTTCTATAATCTAAAACCAGGCTTCCCATTCTCTAGAATCAACAAGACATTGGCGATGGTTACATGATATTTTTTAAATTATGAATTAATTATTCCATATTAAATGATACGGGATTCAAATATTCTCTGTCAGGTTTACATGGAAATAATAATTCTGAATTGAGGTTTACATGGAAAACATGAGTTGGTGAGTCTACTTGCATGTAAAGGGAGAAGCTTGTTTTGGTGAAATTGTTTGTGAATTAATTTTCATGGTAAAGAACCAGTCAGTATCTATAAACCAGCTCCAGCACTCAGACTTTTGCCTTCAATCTTTGTGCCCTTTTCATCACTATGTTAAAATTCTGAGCATATATCATAATATTCATGCCTGTAACCTTACTTAACTCGTGTTCTCAGTGTTAACACATCCTTGTAGAAGCATTATTTGATGGCTTTCAACAAACCAGGAGAAAAATGCACACTTTGATGTTCAATGCTAAAGCACCGACATTCACCGTAAATCCTAACATTTCTTTTTTGTATCATACCAGCCACAACGAGATCAGAATAAGCTTTTTAAAATCATCAGCTCTCAAACACTATTCTCTTTACACACTTCTAACGGTGTTAGGAAATGTGTTGCTTTGAGGAGTTTCATTATGGGAGGTGAAATCTGTTGGATCAAGCTGGTATGGTACTGTCTTGAGTTGTTTTTGTTGAACTAAGATTTGAAATGCTGTTGTGGAAAATGTGTAGAATAAGAGATCTTGTTTGCCAGTGGGGGCCTATATGGATATATAATAGAAAAAAGAGAAAAACACATAAGCCTAACTCTATACATAAAAATGCTTTGTCAAAATGTACTAAATATAGTTAAATGACTATAAAAACTTCACGAGTGGCTATAAAAATTTAGTCAGGTCTTCCTTGCACAGGAATAAATAGGAACAGAACCATGCAATCACCCACTTATTATTTCCTCCTGATCACACCAAAGACCTTATTCTTTCCTTTGAGAAACTTGTACTATTAGCCTGTGCCTCTCAGCCTCACACACATTCGCAAGGTTTCACATTTGCATATACAAACACATGACACAGATTCACATGTGCACACCCAAATAACCTCACACAAACTAATTCATTCATTTTCTCACACAGACACAAACTCAGATACACACATGCCATGCTGCACCCCACTTCTGTTTAGGGAAAAAAGTAATTACTTTCTCTCCCTGCCTCAATGCCTTCAAAAGCCTCAGTGGGGCGATTCCCCGGTGAGCCAGTGAAATTCACTTAAACAGCTTTTGAGAGAGTAAGCAGTCTTATTGTTGTGCAGTGAAACTTTGATTGGAAAGAGAGAAAAAATGAGAGGAGGGGGTTGGAGAAGATTGGTAAATAAAACTGTTGGCCAGTATTATTTTTCTTGTCTTTTTTTCTCATTTCTTTTACCTCTCAGAGCCTTGTTCTCTTTGACTCTGCTAACAACTGTAGGCAAGCAGCAACAGCAGGTAAAGAGGAGCTGCACACAATCACGCTGTCTTAAAGTAGATGGGGGCTCACTTTGTGTGAATGTAGATGTGTTCCTGTGCTCTTCCATGCATGCTGTCATTAAAAATACACAATCTCCTCAATCTTTCAAAATCCATTTTCATCACATCTTCATAAGCACTCTATTTAAAGATGACAACACCTTGACTCTTTTTAGCTCACATGGACCAGCAGCAGCAATACCTTTTGCCGTTTAGGGCTCATCGAAATCAGTATACTAAAGAAGTATTAACCAAACTTTCAGTGACAAACGGAAGAATCCCACTGGTATTCCTTCAAAAGGAAGCAGACTAACCACATTAACAAAGCTACGTCAAAACACCAATGCTTCTTTGAGCGAGATATCATGTTCAAGCTTTTTAACACACTGGAGAGATTTACAGTTTTGTGTTTGGAATTTCATCACATGCAACACTAATGAAGACATTAAGTGGACATTGTAAGAGGTGCACATATGTAAACACACACTCCTGCATTTGATGATGACGTATGCCCACCTCTGGAGAGCAATGCAATCCTCCAGGGGAAATACAAAGGGATAGATGAAGCAGAAGGAAGAACAAAGAAAATCTAGAGGGACTTTATTAACATATAAAGAGTGTGACTGTATGTAGGTGTGCGATGTGTTGTTGCATGAGCCTCTGTGTATGTGTGTAAGCCTATATTGTCATTTGCTTTGTGTGAGAATGCGTGCGCTTACAGCTAACTTCCCATCTTTTCACGAAAAGGAAAAAAAAGAAAGAAAAACAAAGACACAGACACTAATAGGGCTGTTGAATTATGAAGAGAACAGAGATGTGTGGCCCCCTTTGGCAGCTCTGGGAGCTGAGAATCCCTACGTATGTGGGAGCAAGCCTCTATTCTTTCCTCCTATCCCTTTCTTCTCCGTTTCATCTTGCCATCTGACTCTTTCAAAGAGAACTGCTTCAAATTTGTGTGATTCCTCATGTGTCAGAGTCGGTTTTGAAGGATTCCATAGAGTGACGTCATCTATAATGATGTATACTCAGATCAGAGTGGAGCAAAACAAGAGGAAAAAGGGGCTAAATGCAGATCTGGTGTAAACTGGTTAGATAAACTGTTTTTGAGATGGTGGAGTGGCAAACTAAAAACTTAATGGTGGGGCAAAAACCACAGTATGAGCAGAGATGTTTAGAAGACCGACTCAGATTCAGTAGTTGCAGAGATGAAGAAAAGAAAGCTGGGGAGATATATGCGTGGTGGTTAAATTTGCCTCTTTCCATCTCTTCCTCCCTTTGATCTCTCTGACTTCTTGCCAGCAAAGAAAGTCAGAAAGAAAGTGTGAAAAGGTGAAGAGCAGGAGCGAGAAGCAGAGTCATAAAGGAACAGAGAGAGATGAGAGTGAAGGGAGCAAATGAGAATTTGGGTTAAAGAAAAAGGAAAAAAGGGGGAAGTACAGTGAGCAAGTTTGAAATTCATCAAGACGTGGGGCTAGGTGGAAAAGAAAAGACACAAAGAGTAGCAAGAAAGGACAGGGTTAGAAGCTGAGTCATGGCAAACAACAGGGACTGATGAGACAATGGGGAGTAATGTGAAACAAAACATGAAGAAAAGTATGGCAAAAGAGTCAAAGTCACTTAGTGTTTCAATCACAGTAGTTGTTGAGCATGCAGGGGTGAGAGAAAATGGGTCTCAAGAGGTTGTGGTTCCTTAGATGTTTGACAGTCTACAGCTCATATAAAGTATTTGATTATTAAACGAGCTATACCTGATATTATTTTAATGTTTCTAAGAAATTGGTTTCTACATGGTATATTATGTGGTAAACTGGTTAGTCCGTGAAAATGAATGAGTTTCTTCTTTCAGACAAAGTTAAGTCAAGTGTGTTTTACTTTGCCATCTGACTTCCTCAGAAGTGGGCGCTGCCAGGTTGGACATGCCCCCCACCACTTAACAATTCTATTACCTCCTTTGTGTTTCTTTCTGATTGAGTAATTTGTGGGCTGTCCCAAAACCACATCATGGACTATGATAATTGCACAAACCATCCTCAGGTTTTAGTAGACAGTTAAGTTGAGGTCTCTAAAATGGACATTTGGGAACTGGCTAGCTATGTTTGAGGGACTGCAGTTTTTAAAAGATTATTGAGAATTTGGACAGTCAATAAGTCATCTCTGAAATGTTTGCATAAGACTGTGGATAAAGATGCAAAGGATTAATTTCATTCATCTGCAGAGTAGCTGGCAGCTCGTTTACTCAGCCTCCTGTGGAGGGCAGACTGTCTCTGTCATGTTAGAATTAAAGAACAATTTGAAGTTTTAATTTCCAAAAACTGTTCTCCACCCAATCGTGTCATTGAGGGTATACAGTACACATGTAAGTACACCCACTTATTTTTATGTCAGCATTGGGTTTACCCACCCCTGTGATGTGCACCATATATTTTTAGCTGCTAGCCCATCCACCACTTTTTTTCTCAAGCATAGTGAAGGCATGAGGTCCAGCCTAGGCTGCCTCTAACTGGCAAGTACTTATTATCTTCACTGGCTGAACAGGTTAACTATAAATAAGGCATATGCACTTAATACTCAATTAGAGGCTGTTACGAGGTACGAGTAGGACTCTACCTCCCGGGAACGTGGTTCTGGCGTTACCGGACAAAATCAGGACTCCACACGATACACTTGTTGGTGGGATGATTTATTGTGCTATTTCTCCCCCTGTGCTCTGTGTCAATATGAACACTATATACAGTTATATACAGATGTCTGCCTCCAGCGACAGCTGATTCTACATTTTCTAGCTCCACCCACTCTCCCTTTTCCTCCTCAAGGTGTGCTCGGATATAGGCTAAGCCCCTCCCCTTAGCCAACAGCCCATCCAACTGACGTCATAATAATACATATAATTTCCAAGCTCTTAACATAGGTCCACTTAGGCAGGTTAAGCTCACATCTATACATACATTTCATTCAGATTAAAACACAGGACTAATATGTGTGCACCCATCTTAGCCTGTGTATGCGGCTGCTGTCCACAAAATAATACAAAGAAAACAATCAATCAAACAAACAAACAAGGAAAAATAAGTGACGGATGTCCCGTCACAGAGGCAGATTTTAGCAGATGTCATCATAAATGTACACCAACTAGCATATCAGTTAAAGCTGCAGTCTACTACTTTTATGAAAATAACTTTTTGGCATATTTTATACAATTGACACTATGTCCAGACAGTAGTACATGAGAATAGTGATCTGTGAATAAAAACAGGCTCCAGTAGTCCCTCGTACTGCATCTACAGTGATTTGCAGGAATCCACCGTGCCACGGTAGAGAACAACCAATCAGAACCAGACGAGTGTTTGATGGAGAGTCTAACATCTGTCAATCACTGCTGGCACGCGCAGCGAACCGCCCCCTCCCTTTGCTAGTAGCTAGCAGCAGCTAGCAGCTAGCTCCGTCAGGCAGCTCCGTGAGCGGCGTTTCCCTGCATGGACACCGGGCGCATCCATTCATGTCTGCGGCTTGTTTCAACGCGCAGATACTTGATGTTTACTCGCTTGATTGGAGCGAATTATTCGCGAAAACGGAGCGTATAGTTTGCGAGTATAGGAAACGCTTATTGTACATCAAGTTTGACTATCTGAGAGGAAAGGTTTCTATGTTTTGGCGTTCATAAACAACGGACATGGCAGCCTGGTTATTCTATGGACTTTGTGAGAGTTT